>JARFIW010000317.1:0-103883 GCA_036346225.1 Platerodrilus igneus | reverse complement strand
TAAATCCCGCCTTCTACAATATGTGTCTTTGCTTGACGCATTTCTCTTTCCTTCTCTACCGTGTTCTTATTGGTGCAACTTGATATTCTTTATTATCGATTATTTTAGTCCACATGGAGTGTGAAATAACCAGCTTTAGCAATTCTCGTAACTATTATGCGACGTTTTCCCAAGATTCTTTGAAACATTAATTATCTGCATAATTTACGCCGAATGTGATATTTAAACTACGCAGGTGTTCAAAATAATATTAATTCTCAGAGCTTTATTCCGTGGTATTTTAATCTTGGGTTTTTACAAGTTTCTATAGGTATTATATGTTATTAACGGTTTAATTAACTCCAATTAAAATTGATTTCTATCCTTTTTATTTTTAGCGAATACAACTTAAATATTAATTATTATACGTACACTTTGTTTTACTACCGGTTACTTAAAATAGGGTTAATTAATATAAACTTTGTACGTAATTTCTCTTTGTTTAGGAATAATTACATTACACGCAGAGCTTTTCACTACTGCTTCGTCTTATAAATAATTTAAATTTCTTATTTTACTGAAACAACCGAGTTTATTTATGCTTCATGGTTTTAATAACGCGTATTATTTAATGAAATTCCTTATACACGGTGATTAAAATTATTTGATGTGATTATTTAATTTTCTACCCTGGTCTAAATATGAGTAATATATATATTGCTGTGGACTCGGGATTATCCCCTGTGAATTGAGCTACATAAATATTTCCTGAAACATAAAAAAATATCGCTAATATCTCTACAACTCCCCCTTATTTCAGCATACCACGGCTAGCTCTAAAATCTGCTTCTTAAGAGATACTTACCATCCTAAGTTTGCTCTTTCTCACTTAGACTACCAAATAAAATTACCACTCAAATCATGCAACGAAACATACAATCTTTTATTCATAGAAATCAAAATTTTAAATCCCCAGCTCAATATTTACAAATTTGGATGTACAGCTTCATAAAATATTACAATCTCAACCATTAAATTCTTTTAAAGTTCATGACTTTAATTTATTTCAACAATTTTTTTTATATAAGTAGATGGGCCTACCTTAAAACCCTAAATTGAAATTTACTCTGGTCTATGGTGAACTCAGTATAAACCATGTTACTCTAAATGCTTAAATTAATCGCATCCTTGTTTTCAACAACCCTAAAGACCCGTTTACTCTTCACATCAAACATTTACGCCATTTATTTACACCTTCAAATATTAAATACAAATTATCCTTTTCATGTACCCTTCAAATTAGCTTTTATGTTCATAAAATACACCCCCAATGTGTCAAATCACTCTATCACATAATAACAGCACAAAATATTGAAGCAATAACAATAGAAACTAATTTCGTTACCTGGAGTAAGCTTTTTGCACCGTCACCTCTGAAGATGTCGTCCACCCAAAACCTCGTCGTAGCATTCCATCCACCACTCTGCTATATGTACATCAAACTCATTTCCAATCGCTATCCAATTCTCTGCAGACGCCTTCAATATTTCTACCCATATAATTGTCCAAAACAAATTAACCACTTTCCGTATCTACCAAACACCCAGCATCCTCCTGCCAAAAATTTATTTAGGCACGCATACCTCAGTAACATCCTTCGTTTGTTCTTTGTATGTAGCTACAGCACCGTTTACAATTTAGCACCCACTCGTGCTTTCACACTTTTAATTAAATTCAGACGGACTGCACTATCAACGATTTATAAAATTTTAACTTAGATGTTACCATTTAAGTCTGAAGCGGACCGAAGATGTATGTGAAGTAAGAGAGCCCTACTACGTCTTCTAGTGTGTTTATAGTAGTAGAAACACACCTCTTCTACCCTGTTTCAGTCGAAAAACACTCCCACCGTAACCGATTCTGAAAATTTAATATGCAACAAACTTTATAAAACTCAGAATTTCTCATTCCACCGTCGCTTTAGTCCGAAACGCTGGTTAACAAACACAACGGTCGTGATCTTCTTGAAATTTCTCTCATTCCACTCTACAATCAGCCAATTAAACACGTTTCTCCCATTCGTAGGTCTATCATCCGACGGTGTTATCTTCGTCTAACTCATATTTACCGTCTTTATTACAATCCCACTACAGCAACATAAAATCGATATTGTGGTTGACCTCTAAAATTTGTCGCGCACTTTAAACGAGTGTTCTATCCAACGTCTGTTGTTTGTCCTCTTCGTCTATCCAATACTACAGATATCCCGTCTCTATTTGTTTTCAAAGCACCTGTTATTTTGCAGCCTTCGTTACGACCGATAACTCAAATTTCTATAGAATTATGTTCCAACGTACATTCGGGTTCCTTGAACTTGTTTATTTATCTGTCCGTTTTTCTATGAATTGTTTTGCCAGTTTAAAATTGTACTTTCCATGTTGTTTAACCTGTAGATTTCTTAGGATTTATCCTTAACGTACGCTTTGTTAGTTAAATGGAAAATATGCGTTTGCATTATCGATTTTATATGCAAAAGCTCTCCTTATTATTTGATGTGCTTGATTTACAACTTTTAAAATATTAAAGCTAACTATATTCGTATCATCCTTGAATTTTCCCGTACTACAAAGCTTTTACACTTATGCAAATTTTACATTACGATTTATTAGTACAATTGTATGCCATTATCCGTTTGTTTTAAGGTCAAAACTACTTAATTTGGAGCGTAAATAAATTATTCCTTTTTTCTATATACACGGTTCTTACAAACTTATTGTCTTGACTTATCTATCCCTCTAAACCTATAATTTACACATATATAGATACCATGCACAGAGTGAAACAACGATATGATAACAAAGATTTTTTACTCACTCAATACACCCGAATAAGACAAACGAATTCATCAAAAAGTGTATAACGAAGTAGATACAATTTTGTCATAGTACAATTACACATGTACGCCATTTTAATATCATTTACCTTTTATATTTTATAGAACTTTTAAATCAAAATTAAAATAAATATTCCTATCGAATTAGCTCTTTACAAAGATTATAAATTTTATACCTCTTTAAAGCAATTAAAGCCAGCAAAACAATTGTATCTCGCCACGAATAGTTTCGTTGAACGTTCAAAGAAATAATTCCCTTTTTTAAGCGTAATTTACGTATCAACCAAATTTTTGTTGTTTTGTTGTTTTTAGTATTAAAATAATACCTAGACATTTATAACTTTATTCATTTTGAAACATCATTCTATTTTTGAAATAATTCAAATTTTTGCGTGTATATCAGTATGAATACACGCGTCCTGGTGTTATAGGCGCTTATAAGGTTGGCCAAATGTATCATAAATGATACACCGGCTTTAATTTATAACAATTTGAAATTCCTCACAAATACAGACAAATGGTAAAGCCACAACTCTTCTAAATCATTATTGGTCAATATAGTCCTTTGATTCCCTTTAGCTCATTCACGTTGGCGTGTAATTTTGCATGTGAACGGTGTAATTTTGGTCTTACGTGTTGTATGTAAGAGTTTAAAAAACTTTTTGTACTGAATAGTAAATTATTCTTGAAAAATGCTGCGATATTTTACCGAAAATGCACAAAACTGGCGATTATAGAGACCTTAGAGATGAAGAATTCGACGACTGCGATGCGGATCCACACTATATTCTAAATTCTGAAGACAGGAACGGATGAATCAAGTGACCAGGAAGGTAAAATTCAACACCTGATAGATTACAAATAAACACGACATGGTGATAAAAGCAAGGTTCATCAAATTTATTGTACAAGCAATAATTTACGTGAGCATGAAATGAGAAACCCAATAGAACAAATGCATTAACTTGAAGTACTACGTGCTGAAAGTAGCGCATCAGTTTTGTGTAGACGGCAAAAATCCATAGAAATGCCCAAAACCTGGTATGTAAGAATCACGTATAATAGCGAACTCTGCGCTTGTCAATAGATAATGCGATTCTTTTAAATACGACCGGATTTGTAAACAAATCAGTTCAACATGAATTAAGGCTTAGTCCACATTACTTAAAAGAAAATATTTACGTGAAAGAATTAGAAGTGATTTATTGTGAAGTAATAAATAGTACAATGGTAATTGTGAAAAATTAAAAGAGGTTCGTCGTTTAAACCCTTTAAAAAGCATAAGTAACTAAAGATTGTTTTAATTTAAATTTTAATATTAACATCAATAAAAAGGAATAATTACTGGATTCAATGAGGAAATTCAACAAGCACTTAATTCAATTATTAATTACTGGATGTGAGCAGGAAGTATAACAAAGGACGCTAAAATAATTTAAAGCTATGTTAAGAAAAATGCAGACCATATCTAAAGCAGATCTGGATTCAACGTTGGGACTATTAAATCACTAAGCTGAATACGGGAGCAGCTGGTACAGGGACTGGTTCGAGCTTGAAACAACAGGTTAGCCAATCTGAATGTTTTATAATTTTTATTTGTGAATATTCCGTTGTATATTTCTAATTTGAATGCGAGGGTCAACAAAGGTGTTTTTTTAATACACGTTATAAATTACGTAAATTTCAAAAATAAGAACAAATTTTTCAGCAAATGATGCCACTGCTTGTTATTTTTTCGTGAGGAGCCATACGAAACGTAGTGCTACCAAAGAATGCTTTAGTACGACATGTCAGTTGATTGGTGTCCTCAAATTTCTATTACTTATACGAACATATCCTAAAATTCGTTTATACGCAATAGTTAAAAAAATGATCTTCGCAACAAACCGTGGCTTCAATACGTTAAAAGTTTAGCCACTGAATTTTTTGTAATAGATACTCAGATTCAGATGATGTGCATACAGATAATGCAAATTCAACAAACGAAACTGCTGATAAACCTTTCTTCAAAACAATTATGTATAAAGTTACAGTAGAGAGAAAAGAGAGTTGACGGAAGCGTTTTAAAGAACCAATATGCTATAATAATTAGAAATAAAACGAGAGTATAAAACGTTCAGTTTCCGCAACTTTCTCTAAACTGTATGGTTTCTACAACTTAGAAAAGTTCTGATTTACTATGTATTGAGGCGGCTTTATTCATGGAAAAATTATAATAAAAGCATTAATTTAGAAACGTTCTCCAAAACTTTCAGAGTTTTGCTGGATCCGCTTGCCTTAAATTACGCCTACTGGCGCTTTCAATATTCACGAAGTAAGCAGTTATATTTTTCTTTTTACAAAATCAAGATGTGGAACATAATTTAAACACATTCAACTTATCTGTGAAATTGTAGTATTTTGTGGAATGCGTGAACGAATAATAAAATTCTGCACTGAAGCGCAAAATTTTTCTCAATACTTTTTGCGTTTGATTTTGTGTATTTCCTGCATCTATTGAAAACATAATACCAAGGAAATATGTTAAAATGAACCGTTAAAAACACGCACGCTTTTTTCTAGTACTACTACTTAACAGCACAGAGCAGTTTTGGTCAGTTCTGCTTACAATCATCTGTAGCGATCGCGGATGTTTGGATAATAACATGGTACACTACTTGAAGGCTCGGTTGATCGGTTTACGTTATCTTAGCTGAGGATTGGTTAAACGGTTTACTTTTGGGGTTTTTTTTGTTTGTTTATAGTGTGGTTTTAACTAGGGAAGACTTGACTGTCTGCATCTCCTGCTAGGGGGATTGCTCTCATTTTCCTTATACGCATCGAGACTCCTAGGTTATTACGCCAGTGGGTGCATTCTCTATTGCTTATGTTTAGTACTGGTACAACTTATATCAGGCATAAAACTTACCCGTAATAAACTCAATCACTGTAACTTTCACTAATACTGATTTACCCAGCGGCCTTATCCGTTGGAATCTGAAGTGGAATTACCGCTATTATCCTTTTTTTTTCGCTACCTCGTAGTTACTCTGTCCTTATTTTAAATTGTTAACTTTGTTTATTTGCGGTTGGTGACCAGCAGCTACCTAATGGGTTCTGCTTGTACTTTGACTTTTATTGTCATTGTGCTGTGCCTGTTTATTTCGCAATTATAAGCTATTTTGCTGACCTTATGTTTTAATATGCTATTTTCTCTATTGGAAATATCGCATAGGTTGAAGACCTGAATGAACTTATCCTAAATTTAACTTTACATACTATTTCGACAAATGAGGCTATCTAATTTTACTAGTTTCCTATTTTAAGATATCTAATTAATTGGGTGGGTATATGCGGGCTACTACACATCTGTCATCAAGCTATTACTTTCATCAAAGGTCACAAAATCGGTGATGTAGCATAATTGTTGTCGGCTACATGGCCAAGTGTAAAATTTGTTCCGTATATGATATTAATATTGATATTCATATTGGAAAACCTATAACAATCTACAATATACTTGCGATATTAAGTCCATATAGGTTTGATGATATACATGATAGGTGTAGGAAGAAACTTAAGGCTCTAATATCGCATACACGTCGTAGACTAATAAATGTATTTCCATATCAATATCAATTTCAAATACTGAACACATTTTCAACATTTTGCAACCTAATTGACTAGCTATATAACGTCAGGGATTGACATTCGATGTAAACAATCGCTTAAATGCATTTGCTATATGTGTGTTAATCTTGAGGTTTCTTGCGGACGTTGTCTGCTTCGTCAATTTTCTAGGTATTATTCCGCATAGCAGCCTGGTTCTGAATTGCACCACTGTCAATTTGGCCAAGTTTCGGCAAAATCATATCTGCCATCTTCAGGCTCTTGAGGTAGAGCAGTAAATTCACTGCTCAACCTACAGATGTTATTGATGTTGTTGATATTGTTGATGTTGTTGATGTTGTTGATGTTGTTGATGTTGTTGATGTTGTTGATGTTGTTGATGTTGTTGTTGTTGTTGATGTTCTTTGTGGCGTAGTGGTATGTGTGTGACTACTACGCCCAAGGTCCCGGGTTCGAATCCCGACACGGTCCGCTTGAAAAATGTTAGGCGAGCATTTTTCACAAAAATACACCCTCGTTCGGATGAGAGGTAAAATGGAGGTCCCGCGTGTGAGTGTTGTTACGCACGTTAAAAATCCCTACCTTGCTTGGAACAACAAGGGTTCGGCAAAATTCCAAATTTTCCAGGTAAAAAAAAAACTCGCTTCCTGGCCAATGTAGTACCTTCGGGTGGAGCATTGGAAAATCAAATGTAATGTTGATGTTCTTGAAGTTGTTGTTGACGTTGTTGGCGTTGTTGATGTTGTTGATGTTGTTGATGTTGTTGATGTTGTTGATGTTGTTGATGTTGTTGATGTTGTTGATGTTGTTGCTGTTGTTGATGTTGTTGCTGTTGCTGATGTTGTTGATGTTGTTGATGTTGTTGATGTTGTTGATGTTGTGGATGATGTTGATGTTGTTGATGTTGTTGATGTTGTTGATGTTGTTGATGTTGTTGATGTTGTTGATGTTGTTGATGTTGATGTTGTTGATGTTGTTGATGATGTTGATCTTGTTGATGTTGTTGATGTTGTTGTTGTTGATGTTGTTGATGTTGTTGTATTGTGATGTTGTTGAATGAATTAATGTGTTGTTGATGTTCTTGTTGTTGAACTTTTGGCTTGTTAATAGTGGTTGATGTTGTTGATGTAAATGTTAATGTTGTTGATGTTGTTGATGTTGTATGTTCTTGGATTGTTGTTGAATGTTGTTGATTGTTCGATGCCTGTTGATGATTGCTGATGTTGCAGTTTGAAAATTGTTGCATGTTGTTGAGGTGATGGTAAATGTTGTACTGATGTTGTTGATGTTGTTGATGTTGTTGATGTTGTTGATGTTGTTGATGTTGTTGATGTTGTTGATGTTGTTGATGTTGTTGATGTTGTTGATGTTGTTGATGTTGCTTTGATGTTGTTGATGTTGTGATGTTGTTGCCAGTGGTTGTGATCCGTGTCGTTGAAAATGTTGTGGATGTTGTAAAATGACTGTTGTGATGTTGGTAAATGATGTTCGTTGATGTTGTTGATGTTGTAATGATCTTGTTGGATAAGGGTTGGAAATTGAATGTTGTCCAGGAAAAATGTTCTGCAATGTGTCCGTTGATGTTGTGGATGCTTGATTTGTTGAAATTTGAATGTATGTTGATGTTGTTGATGTTGTTGATGTTGTTGATGTTGTTGATGTTGTTGATGTTGTTGATGTTGTTGATGTTGTTGATGTTGTTGATGTTGTTGATGTTGTTGATGTTGTTGATGTTGTTGATGTTGTTGATGTTGTTGATGTTGTTGATGTTGTTGATGTTGTTGATGTTGTTGATGTTGTTGATGTTGTGTGTTGATGTTGTTGATGTTGTTGATGTTGTTGATGTTGTTGATGTTGTTGATGTTGTTGATGTTATTGTTGTTGATGATGTTGATGATGTTGATGTTGTTGATGTTGTTGATGTTGTTGATGTTGTTGATGTTGTTGATGTTGTATGTTGTTGATGTTGTTGATGTTGATTGTTGACGTTGTTGATGTTGTTGATGTTCTGATGTTGTTGATGTTGTTGATGTGTTAATGTTGTTGGTGTTGTTGATGTTGTTGATATTGTTGATGTTGTTGATGTTGTTGATGTTGTTGATGTTGTTGATGTTGTTGAGTTGTGTGCTGTTGATGTTGTTGATGTTCTTTTGTATGTTGTTGATGTTGTTGATGTTGTTGATGTTGTTGATGTTGTTGATGTTGTTGATGTTGTTGATGTTGTTAATGTTGTTGATGTTGTTGATGTTGTTGATGTTGTTGATGTTGATGATGTTGATGATGTTGATGATGTTGATGTTGTTGATGTTGTTGATGTTGTCGATGTTGTCGATGTTGCTGATGTTGTTGATGTTGTTGATGTTGTTAATGTTGTTGATGTTGTTGATGTTGTTGATGGTGTTGATGTTGTTGGTGTTGTTGATGTTGTTGATATTGTTGATGTTGGTGATGTTGTGATGTGTGATGTTTGATGTGTGGATGTTGTATGGTTGATGTGTTGATGTTGTTGATGTGTTGATTTGTTGATGTTGTTGATGTTGTTGATGTTGTTGATGTTGTTGTTGTTGTTGATGTTGTTGATGTTGTTGATGTTGTTGATGTTGTTGATGTTGTTGATGTTGTAGATGTTGTAGATATTGTTGATGTTGTTGATGTTGTTGATGTTGTAGATGTTGTTGATGTTGTTGATGTTGTTGATGTTGTTGATGTTGTTGATGTTGTTGATGTTTTGATGTTGTTGATGTTGTTGATGTTGTTGATGTTGTTGATGTTGTTGATGTTGATGTTGTTGATGTTGTTGATGTTGTTGATGTTGTTGATGTTGTTGATGTTGTTGATGTTGATGATGTTGATGATGTTGATGTTGTTGATGTTGTTGATGTTGTTGATGTTGTTGATGTTGTTGATGTTGTTGATTTGTTATGTTGTTGATGTTGTTGATGTTGTTGATGTTGTTGATGTTGTTGATGTTGTGATGTTGTTGATGTTGTTGATGTTGTTGATGTTGTTGATGTTGTTGATGTTGTTGATGTTGTTGATGTTGTTGATGTTGTTGATGTTGTATTTTTTTTTTGATGTTGTTTGTGTTGTTGATGTTGTTGATGTTGTTGATGTTGTTGATGTTGTGATGTTGTTGATGTTGTTGATGTTGTTGATGTTGTTGATGTTGTTGATGTTGTTGATGTTGTTGATGTTGTTGATGTTGTTGATGTTGTTGTGTTGTTGATTTGTTGATGTTGTTGATGTTGTTGATGTTGTTGATGTTTGATGTTGTTGATGTTGTTGATGTTGTTGATGTTGTTGATGTTGTTGATGTTGTTGATGTTGTTGATGTTGTTGATGTTGATGATGTTGATGTGTTGATGTTGTTGATGTTGTTGATGTTGTTGATGTTGTTGATGTTGTCGATGTTGTTGATGTTGTTGATGTTGTTGATGTTGTTGAATGTTGTTGATGTTGTTGATGTTGTTGATGGTGTTGATGTTGTTGGTGTTGTTGATGTTGTTGATATTGTTGATGTTGTTGATGTTGTTGATGTTGTTGATGTTGTGGATGTTGTATGGTTGATGTGTTGATGTTGTTGATGATGTTGATTTGTTGATGTTGTTGATGTTGTTGATGTTGTTGATGTTGTTGTGTTGTTGATGTTGTTGATGTTGTTGATGTTGTTGATGTTGATGTGATGTTGTTGATGTTGTGATGTTGTTGATTTGTTGATGTTGTTGATGTTGTATGATGTTGTTGATGTTGTTGATGTTGTTGATGTTGTTGATGTTGTTGATGTTGTTGATGTTGTTGATGTTGTTGATGTTGTTGATGTTGTTGATGTTGTTGATGTTGTGATGTTGATGTTGTTGATGTTGTTGATGTTGTTGATGTTGTTAATGCTGTTGATGTTGTTGATGCAGATGTTGTTGATGTTGTAGATGTTGATGTTGTTGATGTTGTTGATGTTGTTGATGTTGTTGATGTTGTTGATGTTGTTGATGTTGTTGATGTTGTTGATGTTGTTGATGTTGTTGAGGTTGTTGATGTTTTTGATGTTGTTGATGTTCATGTTGTTGATGTTGTTGATATTGTTGATGTTGTTGATGTTGTTATGTTGTTGATGTTGTTGATGTTGCTGATGTTGCTGATGTTGCTGACGTTGTTGATGTTGTTGATGTTGTTGACGTTATCGACGCTGTTGACGTTGTTGATGTTGTTGATGTTGTTGATGTTGTTGATGTTGTTGATGTTGTTGATGTTGTTGATGTTGTTGATGTTGTTGATGTTGTTGATGTTGTTGATGTAGTTGATGTTGATGTTGATGTTGTAGATGTTGTTGATGTTGTTGATGTTGTTGATGTTGTTGATGTTGTTGATGTTGTTGATGTTGTTGATGTAGTTGATGTTGATGTTGTTGATGTTGTTGATGTTGTTGATGTTGTTGATGTTGTTGATGTTGTTGATGTTGTTGATGTTGTTGATGTTGTTGGTATTGTTGATGTTGTTGATGTTGTTGATGTTGTTGATGTTGTTGATGTTGTTGATGTTGTTGATGTTGTTGATGTTGTTGATATTGTTGATGTTGTTGATGTTGTTGATGTTGTTGATGTTGTTGATGTTGTTGATGTTGTTGATGTTGTTGATGTTGTTGATGTTGTTGATGTTGTTGATGTTGTTGATGTTGTTGATGTTGTTGATGTTGTTGATGTTGTTGATGTTGATGTTGTTAATGTTGTTGATGGTGTTGATGGTGTTGATGTTGTTGATGTTGTTGATGTTGTTGATGTTGTTGATGTTGTTGATGTTGTTGATGTTGTTGATGTTGATGTTGTTGATGTTGTTGATGTTGTTGATGTTGTTGATGTTGTTGATGTTGTTGATGTTGTCGATGTTGTTGATGTTGTTGATGTTGTTGCTGTTGTAGATGTTGATAATGTTGTTGATGTTGATATTGACGTTGATGTTGGTGGTGCTGGTGCTGGTGTTGATGATCTTGAAATATCACTCGGATCCGTCATGTGCCTATATTGTATAAGACCCAAATGCATAGCAATGCTTATTTATAACCCATATAATACTCAGTTTCCGTTTTGATTGTATACCTAATTACCCAGGCGTAGCTACTTTCAACCCCTATAGGAGAACCTCTATTGGGGCAATGTTTTATTGATAGCCTGTGCGTATGCATTCTCATTTACCTGTTTTCGTTTATCTCGCTATTTGTAAGGGTCTCGGTCTATTTTCCTCTTACACGATCGCGAAAACATCGTCTGCATGTTTTAAGCTGTGTAATAACATCGTTTTATTGTGTAGATTACATTTTAATCATGGTGCAAAACTATATTGGTTGCCTGTGGCCATGCGCTCTAATGTACCTCTTTCCGTTTTCAGGCATCCGGCCATGTATGGGGGGTATCAGCATATTTTTCTTAGTTGTTTCATCCACGATCGCAAAACATCGTGGTTTGCGTGTTTTAAACTGAATAATAAACATCGTTTTATTGTGCAGATTACAATGGAATCCATCAAAGTATTCGCCTCCGATATGTGTCAGAAGAAATCGTTCCAGAGCAACCCTAACCGACACAAAAAGAAGGTCCATAGTATCATTAGACCACCACGACAAGTTACAGTTCCGCTTCCACCGACTTTATAACCTTACGTGTGATTTTCAATTCTCCACCCGAAGGTATTACATTGGCCAGGAAGCGAGTTTTTACCTGGAAAATTTGGAATTTTGCCGAACCCTTGCTGTTCCAAGCAAAGTAGGGATCCTTAACGAGCGTGACAACACTCACACACGGGACCTCCATTTTAGCTTTCATCCGAACGAGGGTGTATTTTTGTGAAAATGCTCGCCTAACATTTTCAAGCGGACCGTGTCGGATTCGAACCCGAGACCTTTATAACCGCGCCAACACCATTTGTGTGCGACATTTGTGGCTGGGGTTCGGGCGTCGAGCTAATTTAACCCGGCATCAGCATGCCCTTAACGGAAATACTGTCTCTTCTACATCGATGTCAGTCAAACGTTGGCCATCATTACCGCGTGCTGCACACGATATTGTAAGGATTGCTATATGGACGTTCCTTCACGCCAGTTGTCTGGATATTTACGCAGCGCCGCACATAAGGCCGAATCCGGTGGCCCTAAATAATAAGCGATAAAATTGGTATCGTCTGCTTTCCGATCCCAGATCGCAACCTACCGCGTCAATAATCTGTCGGGTTGTCTACAACCCGACAGATTAGTTACTAGAAATAGGTAAACACTCCGTATTTCTGCAAAGAACAGTACTAGTCTGCAGCGTGATTCTTCAACTCCCCCAGGCAAATTAATTATAAGCGCTACACTGGAATTCAGCGGAACATCTTTTAATACTCGCCACCAGAAGGTTCATTTTAATAATACAATTTAAATAAACAATTTTAAAAAGTTATACGTCTAACGAGATTGGAACATTAGTGAGCAGTTCGCTTTAGGTACGCCCACCTACTTTCAGGAAAGAATATTATCAAAAATTTCAAGGACGGTGGCATAAAAGTGTAGATGCAGATAGAGCATATGTATCTTAAAATATTTTTATAAGTTACTTTTTCATAGCCAATTTTCATGAAACTGTAAAGAAATTTCCATTCATGTTTAACTGCCCTGTGTATCCGTGTATCAATTTGAGAAGAATAATTGCACTTTTCGTGAAACTTTTGTATTTTGTAGAATGTTTGGCAAATTACCATGGAATGTTATTCGTCACCGCGGTTCAGTTTTTAATAAACATAAAAGCTTAAAAAATTCTATACAAGTTAAATTATAAAAGCAAAACCTAATCCAATGTCGATACAGTGCTAACTTTTTCGATCTATTACTAGTTCATGAGCAAAATTTCACTAGCACCATTGTTTTCATACATATACCTCAACATACAATGTTACAGCTGTTTACTAAAGAGCATGAAAGCAGAATGTTGTGAAGCATAATTAAATAGATGTAAATTTGGTTGTCTGCTATCGGAGATAATGCGTATATTCGCATTATGCTCGTTTAATGAATACTATAGATGAATTTACTGAAGCAAATAGAAGCTGCTCTAAGCTTTGCTCAGATATTTACCTTAATAATGGTTGAAAACCATACGTGCAGATTAATTGGATCTATTATAGAGGAGTAGGGTTACCAACAAATAATTTCACAGGTTCTTAAGCTATAGCGAAGCTTACAATCGTTGTTTCATAATATACCATTGGTAAAAATTACAATGTGTTAGATTTTGCTTAATGCACTTGACAAATGTGCTGAAGCTTATTATCGTTTATTCTTGTCTATTTCGACCCTTAACACCACCGCCAGCAATATTTTAAGTGCGGTTTTTGTAAGTAAATCGATAACCATTGTGGACCTTATATTTTAGTATTTTGGAATGTCATTTTTGCAGTGTATGGAAAATAGTAGCATAGGGATCGAATTGATAAAATTTTAGCTCCAGGCTTTCTGTTTTGGTAAAAACAAAAATTATTAAAAGTCACATTCCCTTACACTGAAGAAAATAATTTTACTAAAGTGTAGAATTATAGTTAAACTAACATTTAGTACATATTGACAAAATAATATGTAATAGCTAAGCAGTTCGGGAGATTCAACAAAACTTGGTTTTGGTAAAATTTATTAGCTATCATTAACTGAACTATTTTGCTACAGTTAACACAACAAAGTTTAGCTAAAATATTAACCGAGCTGGATAACAGTTTTCAACAAAATACTATCGATACTAATAACTGACTATTTATGATACTTTTAACTAAAACTTGATGTAGTAAATATTTCATTTATTTTGCTATTAATGCCTATCTATTTGATTATTTACCACTAATCGAAATATCATAGTAACCAAATTGAGTATTTCAGATTGTCTAATTTTATAGATGCTACGTAGGTACGTTAGTTGTGAGACAGTCAATGTTAATACTGTAACGAAAACTCTTTTTGCACGAACAGTTCTTTATTATCAAGCTTATTATACAACAATTTATTTCGAGCTATTTGCTAACAGTCCAAATAATAACTTCTAAAACTACAATAATATCTTCTTAGTTACTTATTTCGATGCACTATGATTAATTTGTCTTAACTTATATTATCACTACAATAATTAACATGCATCACTTCACTAATTTATATCAAGACTTTATGGCTCGAGTAAAAACAATACTGTATTCAAAGCTTCAACTAGAAAAATAATGGAAATTGATAAATCAAATCAAGATTATCAAGACCCAGACCGGTTGTTTCTGTTCTCCCTTCTACCTGAATTAAAAACTAGTATGAAGATGACAAATTTCACTTTTGAGTTATGGGGCTACAGTACATTGGTGATTACAAGAGAAAACTAAACATCCAGCAGAGAGGTACAAACGAGAGGCTTAACTACTTCACTTCCTGCCTCAGGACACAAATTCAGAGTACGACCCTTATAAGTAGAAAATAATTGAAATAAATTTTTGGTATAATTTTCTTTTCAGTTTAATTACAATTCAATTATGTGTTATATTTCAACAAAAGACAAGCATTCATTTATATATAACTATTCACCACATTATTTAGAAAACATTTTTAATTTCTTCCATTTAATATGTTAAAGAAATTAAAATATTGCTCTTATATTTACTTCGTATTTCGGTGTTATTGTCAAATGTTCGTATGTACTTATTAATTTTCTTAAATGAGTATCCTGTTTGGTTATATACAGTCTCAACAAATTTAGCAGTTCATCAAATGATTATTTTATATATATATATATATATCGTATAATAACCGAAAAAATCTCTGTCGTATTTTCAGAAGTGTTCATAAAACTTGTCGAAGTTCTTCCTTTTCGGACGTTTAGCAATAAATTGATGAACTCAGTGACTACGCTTAATTTTGAGTTTAAGTTCATCACAGGTTTCTAGAGCATAGACTATGGTTATATTTCATGTGATCACCGCACCGTGTAAAGCTAAATTATGGGATTTTTTCACATACCGTGGCTTTAACCCACTTGTGCGAAAAATTCGCAGCGAACATTTCGCATGCAGGTAAATCGCAGATGTCTTGAAATTCGAGTTGAGGCTGTTATGAGTTTCATTGCACCCTCAATATGTTATAGGCTATATATATATATATATATATATATATATATATATATATACAGTGCTTCCCAAAAGTAACGGATATGTTCGATTAAATGATTATTGACAATTTCTCGGTATAAAGCTCTGACACGTCGATTTTTATTTTTAAATTGTCATTTAATTATATAATTTTTAACTCACCTTTCAACCTTTCAACCCCTAAGCGCTAGCACTCCCTACTTAAAAATTTTAAATGGCAATGTACCCCTTGTGATACCTCAATTAATAGCATTTTTCATGCAGAAATAAAATTTTACAAAAAAATTCTAAATCGGTTGATAAATAACTGTTTTATTCAATAAAAGCTTATTCGCTTAAAGTGCCAATTATCGGGTATGCCTTTACAAACAAAATGTTTGTAAAGTGTCAAATAAGTTTAGTGAAAGTATGTTAGTTAAGTACGTGTTGATTGTTTAATAATAAGTCAGTTTTATTGAATAAACAAAACTTGAATAAAAACAAAAACAAACCCAATTTAAATTAAATGTTCAAACTGCTGTCCGTTAGTTGTTAGGCAGTATCCTAATCTAGATACAAACTCTTGTTGAACTTTGTTTACTATCTAAGGGGAAATTAAGCGAATTTCATTCCGAATTCTCTGCTTTAACTCGTTTACGTTTTGAGGCCTATTCAGATACACTTTAGATTTTAAATAACCCCAGAGGAAATAATCCAAAAGGGGTTAAGTCGGGAGACCTAGCGGTACATTCAATTTGCCCTTGTCTACCAATCCACCTCATAGGAAATACTTGGTCGAAATATTCCCGTACGGACGTGCATAGTGGGGAAGGCAACATCTTGCTCTAGCCAAATACTGGGATGAGGTGAATCAGGATCTTCTGCATTCGGATGTAGTACCGCTAAAGCCCGAATTAATTCAAATTGGAGAAAATTTAGATACTGTTTTCCATTGAGTGTTCTCTCAAAAAATTACGGTCCAATAACTTTATTACCCACTATTCCCGCCCAAACATTGATCTTTTGTGGAAATTGTGTATTTGCTTCCATCATCCAATGCGGATTTTCATCAGCTCAATAACGGCAATTCTGCTTATTAACGGTACCATTTAAATAAAATGTTGCCTCATCAGAAAACATAATATTTCCTTCCAATCCAGGATTTTCATTGCAAAGTTCCATCATTGTCTCACAAAATTGCGCTCGCCTATCAAAATCATCATCTGATAACTCCTGCACTTTGTAAGGGTGAAACTTTTGCTTACGGAGAAATCTATGACTACATTTGATTTTTTTTTTCCAATGCTCCACCCGAAGGTACTACATTGGCCAGGAAGCGAGTTTTTTTTTACCTGGAAAATTTGGAATTTTGCCGAACCCTTGCTGTTCCAAGCAAGGTAGGGATCTTTAACGTGCATGACAACACTCACACACGGGACCTCCATTTTACCTCTCATCCGAACGAGGGTGTATTTTTGTGAAAAATGCTTGCCTAACATTTTTCAAGCGGACCGTGTCGGGATTCGAACCCGGGACCTTGGGCGTAGTAGTCACACACATACCACTACGCCACGGAGCCGCCAGAGAAATCTATGACTGCACTTTTTGATGCATTTAACTGTGAAACGACTCCCTGCACAAATAGCAAGTCATCCAATTCTGAATCTTCATCTAAAGCTGATGGACGTCCATCTTTAGATTTATCTCGTACGTGTCCAATATTCCGAAATTTGTTTTCAATTCGGCTTATCGTTGATTGCGAGATTGGGGAGGTCGGGATGAATTTCATTGCATAAAATTAGAACTTCTTTGTGCGTTCGAAATCTATCTCCAACGCCAATTATCATTAAAATTTCAATCCTTTCGGCTTCGTTAAGTCTCATTTTTGCTGACTTATTATTAAACAAGCAATACGTACTTAACTAACGTACTTTCACTAAACTTATTTGACACTTCACAAACATTTTGTTTGTAAAGGCATACCCGATAATTGGCACTTTAAGCGAATAAGTATTTATTGAATAAAACAGTTATTTATCAACCGATTTACAATTTTTTGTAAAATTTTATTTCTGCATGAAAAATGCTATTAACTGAGGTATCACAAGGGGTACATTGCTATTTAAATTTTTTAAGTAGGGAATGCTAGCGCTTAGGGGTTGAAGGGTGGGGGGTTAAAAATTATATAGTTAAATGACAATTTAAAAATAAAAATCGACGTGTCAGAGATTTTTACTCAGAAATTGTCAATAATCATTTAATCGAATATATCCGTTACTTTTGGGATGCACTGATATATATATATATATATATATATATATAATATATATATATATATATATATATATATATATTACTGATATTTTTCTTTCAACTCAAAATATATTATTTTGTCCTCAACTAGCTCAGGGTAAGAGTGAATCTCAGGAACAAAAATGTTTATCGACAAAAGTTCTATTTACACATAAATAATTACTCTATTTAACCAATACAATCATAATTATTTTGAGATTACATAATTCCTTTTTAACTAATTTAGTCACAAACTGTAACACTGCCCACATACAATCTGAAAATCTATCTATAGGTTCTATAATACAATAATTGCAGTTAGTTTCCCCTGCTTTACTTATAACTATTAATAGAACTCCTGTAAAGAAGAATGCATTCCCCTACTAAAGATAATCCTAAAGAACAAGCAAACCCAGCTAAACTTTTTTTTTACGAATTTCAACTTATAATTAATTTTTCACCTGCACCCACCGTTCGAATGCCAAAACCCAAATGTTCTATCTTGCACCATCTTTGCCTTCTTTACAGAGTGCAATATTATTCAATCCTTTGACACCGTAGGTGTAGAATTGCTTCTCTTTTTACTCACTGGACCCCAATCTAAAATTATCCCTAAAACAGAAACAAGAAGCGCATTCTGAGCGCTTTGCAGACGTCTGTGGAAAACACTTTCAGCTCCGACAGACTTATAACAGGTAGATATCTGGTCTATTAACTTAACCCTACTTCCGAATACTCAAATCTTCCTATTTGAATGTGGGTTTATGTTGATGCTACTACAGCACCTCGTGATTGATAAAGATCCGGGTCTCCAAATTGAACCTTGTATACCCTCAACTTTATACCATTGATAGACGACTATGTATTTCAAGCTCCACTTCCTAGATCCCTAATACATTAAACTTGAATAATTAATTGTACATTCACAGTTTCCACTTACCACCATGTGGGTTAATTGCAACGTCTTTTATTTATATTAAATAAGCAACACAGCTAAAATATTATTTTAACCACTTTACAATTGGCCTACTAAAGTCCAACAAGTACATCCAATCTGACGGTGGAATAAAATGAATGCAATATTTTACGATTAATACCGTTCAAGTAACTTTTGAGCGTCCATCTTTTTCCAGTATCAGCCAAGAGAGCTCTGAACAACGAACGTTCTATAACTCAAGCCTTTTTTGACATCCATTCAAAAGCGGATGCACACCCGGCAATCTAACACAAAACAATTACAATAACCTTAGACTATTTCACTGCGATGCGACACATGATTGCCATACAAACACCCTAAACACAAAATTATCTCTACCAATAGAATTTCTCCGCAATATATATATATATATATATATATATATATATATATATAACAACGTTGATGGTAGTATTTCGTGGGATTGTCGTTCGTAACCAAAAAATAACTATTATGAAATAATCATTTATTGTGAAATCTACGTTTCGACTTATATAAAGTCTTTATCAAGATCTAAAATTTAAAAATTAAGAGTGAAGACACAGTCATTAACCTAATTAAAATTAAGAAACTTACACACAATTTGATGTTAATACATGTACTGCTTTAACATGAAGGAGGATCTCAAATAAATAGTAATAACATTTAATGTAAAAATAAAATATAAAGATAAAATTAAGACTACAAACAGCATACAATACGAACAAACACAGACTAAGAACTAACGTCTAACAATTAAAGAAACTTCAACAGCAAAGTAGATTTGTTTTACAGCAGAGTTGATAAATTCGCCAGGTGATAGTTATTTTTTGGTTACGAACGACAATCCCACGAAATACTACTATTCAATAAAATTGGTCCGGATACTTTAAATATATTTACTAATAAACAAAGATAATATTCTAGTCAATACAAGATCAGATATGTTTCACACTTAACGAAACCGCCAAGGACCAGCTCCCGTTTCCCTCGTATATCTTTAAACCAGTTCGCCAGTGGCGCCGCATGTTGCATAATATTATCGTAAGTAATTACAACTATTAACTATTTGAACGACGTAAATAAAAATGATTTAATTAACTAACATCAATCACCTAATTCTATATATATATATGTATATATATATATATATATATATATATATATGTGTATATATATATTACTCATATTTAGACCAGGGTAGAAAATTAAATAATCAAATCAAATAATTTTAATTACCGTGTATAAGGAATTTCATTAAATAATACGCTTTATTAAAACCTTGAAGCATAAATAAACTCGGTCGTTTCAGTAAAATAAGAAATTTAAATTATCTATAAGACGCTTTACATCAAAAGAAGCAGTATTGAAAAGCGCAGTGGATAATTTAATTATTCCTAAACAAATGGAAATTACGTGCAAAGTTTATATTAATTAACCCTATTTTAAGTAACCGGTAGTAAAACAAAGTGTACATATAATAATTAATATCTAGTTGGAGTTAATTGAACCATTATTAATAATAAGCATAAAACTTGTAAAACCCAATAAAACGCAAATCGTAGAAGGGTATTTAAAATGTTACGTTTGAAAACACCTGCGTGTTTTAAAAGGCAATTTCAAGTTAATTTGTTTGGATAAACATGTTGATTCTAAGGATATTGGAAACGATCAGATGCTTTAGCAGGAAATACAGAACACCTGCGTATTTTTAAAAAGCTCATTCTGCGTAAATTTGGCAAATAATTAATGTTTCAAAGAATCTTGGAGAAACCGGGGCTTAATATTCACGAGAATGTGCGATACGGGTTATTAAACCAAGATAACAGTCCGCGTGGACTAAAATATAATCGATAATGAAGAGTGTCAAGTTGCACCAATACGAACAGGTTAGAGAAGGAAAGAGAAAATGCGTCAAGCAAAGACACATATTGTAAAAGGGCGGGATTTAAGCAACGTCAAGGGGTTGCGATTGGTTAAAAATAGGATGCATATATCAGAGGTAGAACAACAATTTCTGTATAAAAGTAATTAGTTTTTCTCGGACAACTTTGCGGGCCGTGTTGAAATTTTCTGAGATCTCAATGGGGTGAGTACGAAATTCATAAAATCGACGTGCAGGCTACAGACTGGGAACGTAGAATGAGGAATTCGTTGGAATTACCCGTTTTAGGGAACAAAGCGACGTGTCGGCTATTCGCTATATATACAGGCGGGAATATGTGTTTCTCTCTTAGACTCTTAGACTTTCGACGATTCGATGCGTTAAAAGCTCGTGCATCCGCGACTTAATATTAAACAGTGCATTTTAGTTTGATTAAATAATTTAAAGTGTGCTAGTATATTTTAGTGACTCAAAATAGTTGGTTATTTTACGTGCTAACATGAATGTACTTCAGTGCACTTAGACACAAGGTAATAAAAGTTTATTATCACGGTACCAATTAGTAAAATTTACAACGACAAATGTATACCCAAAAGTAGGCAGTTTTGGCGTATATTGGTAATATTGGTAAAAGGAAGTATGAATTTCTTTGCTATTTTGCGGGGTGTTAATGACTAAATGGTTCGTAAATGTGTCTGCATCCACTAAACCAGAGGCAGATATACACAGATGAGTTCCGGAAAAGCCTAGAAACAACTTTAAATTAATGGTGATGGAGAACATTTTAAAGCGTTGACAACTTGAAGCTGTAAATAGAATCCGGTTGGAATGGTGTGATTTACAAAAGGGACGATTACACTGAAGCTACGAGGACAATAACCTTCAGGTAAATTGTACTATTTTGTTTGACATTTTTGTGTATATTGAATGACTTTATAATTGATTTACTTTAAATGGACATTAGTGGAATTTTTCTAACCATAAAATTTAATTTTAAGATGAAATTTGCTTGTTTAAGTAAAAGGGGTATTTTGTTTTGATGTTCGGGAATAGGATGAAACTTTGGGTAGGTCTTTGAGCTCAATTAGACAAACCTGGTTAATTAACGTAAAGGGTGGTAGATGCTCCTTTATACTCAGACTCAGGTCTGCTTATCTTGTTATATTAATTAGTAGGCATCCAACAAGGACTTTAATTTTGGATGCACAGTAAAATGATAATAAAATGAATCCGGAAATTCTTTTTAAAACTGAATTTTATGTTCAAATTTAATTTGAAAATTTAATGTATTCTGAATATTGATGTAAATAGAGTTAACGTTGATGTTTGTGGTAGGAATGTGTTATTTAATTTTATGATTGAGAATGGAAGTTATCTAGAAGAGCAGCCGAGGCGATTAACAGAAGGAATCAACGGACCAGGTGATTTATAAGGTTTCACAGCATTCTTGACGCCCAAACTGTGGGGCTCGAATGTTTTTTTGTAAAGGGCCAGTACCCCAAGAAGATGAGAGGTTACACAGCATTCTTGGCGACCCAAAAGTGAGGCTCGAGTTCCAAATAAAATTTTTGTTATTTTATTCCAGGAAACTGGCGATCTGAGAGAGAGTTTCTGTTTGTGGATAAATTTAAAAGTATTAGAGTGTGTGTGAGTGATTAGAACGTATGCAGAGAAAGAGTGGTTAAGGAGTCAAGGAGTGGAAATTGGAAGTGACGATAGTGCATTGTGTGAGAAAATTTCGAAAATGGAAGAAGCGGAGGCAGTAGAGATCAGTCGAGGACGGAATCAGGGATCAAGGAAACGAAATGATAATGAGGATGCTTGAAAGAATGAATGAGACGTTAAGCGGGGTTAGAGAGGACTCAAATCGAAAATTTGAGCAAATGAGTGATGAATCGAATAGAGCGAGAGAGGACTCAAATCGAAAATTTGACCGAATGAATGAGACATTAACAGGAGTTAGGGAAACCCTAAGTGAGAAAATAGATAAGACGAATAAAGAAGTTTCAGAATTTAAAATAGTCTTACCGTAAAGATGGGGGAAGTTGAAAATAGGGTTGAAAAAAATGAGCGTGATATTACAGGTCTTCGACAGGAAATGGGACATTTAAGGTCCGAAGTACGCATTTTTTGTGAAGAAGAGATTAATGTAAAAATGACTGAAGTGACAGACTCATGTAGGGATCAGTTAGGCAGGGTAGAACGTGAAGTTAGTAGTATTAAATACAACATGTCAAATTTAACGGGGATGGTCCCAGATTTTGCTACAGGTGGAGTATCATTGGACCAACACATGAAGTTTTATGGCGATAACAGGGTAAATCCACAAATTTTTATTAATAGTGTAAGAAATCTAGTGGGAAATTTATTTGACGAACAGACTAAACTAAATACGATAAAGGCTTTATTAAAGGACAACGCGGAAGCATGGTACAATTTAGTAGGACAGGACATAGACACGTATCAGGACTTTGAAGACAAATTTTTACAACATTACTGGAGTGATCACAAACAGGATCAGATTAGGGACGACTTGATTACAGGAAAATTTAAGGGAGAGTTTGCAGGTTCTAGGGAGCAATATGCCATCCGCAAGTACAGTGTGGCCAAACAACTGAATCCACCATTGACGGACAGACAGATTATTAAGTACCTATCACGACATTTTGAACTGGAAATTAGACAACACGTGGCCTTACAAAACATCACAGAACGGGAGACATTTTAGAGTATTTGCAGAGATATGACGATGTATGTGTGGACGGACAAGAGAGATACGAGAACGAAACGTTAACACAGTTAGGTTTGACAACAGGACACCGAATTATCCGAGACGGCCTGACTACAACAGAAATTTTCGACCGAATTGGGAACGACGAGGACAGGAATACAGAAGTAATAGTGCGACTAGGGGACCGATGCCAAGACCTAGCTACACGCGACAGAACAGTTTACCGGAAGTAAACAGGACTGTGACCAGCACGCCGAATAGAGATAGGGACACGGATATTAACACGAGGAGGACGTACGCACAGGTTGTAGAAGGACAACCAGGACCAAGCACGGAAAACAGGATGAGACAGGATTTTAGAACGCGACAGACCACTAGATTTCTGTGTAAATGTATACGAACATCCACGTGAATTTTTCAAAATTGAGGAGGAAGTAGAGCCAGAAACTGAGGAAAAATTATGTTTGCCAATTATTAATTTAGAAATTTTTGAGAATAATGTAGAAGTATTACTTGATACAGGGGCAGAGGCGAGTTTAATATCGGAGGAATTCGTCAGCAAAATTAGGGATAAGGTTTGTGATAGAATTATGCCTATAAAACGTAGCCATTTAGTAGCTCCAAATAAAAAGAAGTTTGCTGTAGTAAATAGTGTTGTGGTGCTTAGGATAGATATAGGAGGTTTAAGCTGTGAACAGGAGTTTGTAATTGTACCTGGACTGAAGTTTCAGAGCATTTTAGGTGTTGACTGTATGATGAAGTTAGGGGTTTTGATAGATATGGAAAGGAAGGTAATAAGAATTAAGGATAGGGTAGTGCCATGGAAGGCAGTTATGAAGTCACAGAGGATGACACGGGGTTTAGTATTAATGTAATAGAGGTAGAGGATGATGAAGGTAAACAGATCAACACGATAAGATGTCCAGAGGAAAGGAAAGTAGAGGTTCAAGCTTTAGTACAAAAACATGCAGAATTAGTGGGGGTAGAAGCAGCATATCAGGAGCAGGTGAAGGCGAAATTAAGTAAAGATGGCAAATTTGTTTTTAATAAAGTAGATTTAAGGGATTCATTCTGGCGGATTCCATTACACAAGAATTCTAGAAGGTACATAGGATTTTCCATAGAGGGAAAAATCGATAATTGTAAAGTAGTATCGTTTGGTTTGTCGGCAGAAAAGGAAATAAGAATAAATAAGAAACAGACCAGTGTAGGGACTGAAGAAGAAGTAATATTTAAGAGTAAGGATAATAGGGATGATAAGTTTATTGTATGTGAGATAATAGGGATGATAAGTATAGATATAGAAGGGGGAGAAATAGGGATGAAAAGTATTAGGATGGTGAGAAGAAAGACTTGGAGGGTCAAGAAGAGAGTTAGATTTAAATAGAATAGGGATAGAATAGGTGTATATAGAAAAGTAGAAGTAAGTGGTTATAGAAAATAAAGCTAGATATAGGATACATATGGGAGATAATTAGGAATAGGTTTAGGATGAGAATAAAGATTAAATGTAGGAAGAAAATAAGATAGGTTAAGTATAGATATTTCATATAAGATTAGTGGAGAGTTAGGAATAGAGTAAAAGTAGGATAGGCATATAGGATTAGGTAGGGGGAAGTAAAGTATAGTGAAGATTAGTTAAAAGTTAGGAATAGGATAGGTATATAGGATGTATATAGGATTAGATGGATAAGTAGGATGAAGTTAGGGATAAGTTCAGTTTATAGAAGTAGGTGAGAGTTAGGAATAGGATAGGGATATAGGATAGGTGTAAATATTTTTTGATTGGAGACAAAGTAGGTAAGTTAGATAGATAAGGATGAGAGAGATAGGCAAAATTTTGTAAAGATTTTTGGCAGTCTAAATATTTGATATTTGCATTCAAATAAGTGGGATTATTTGTATTCAAATAGGGGGAAAATACTCATATTTAGACCAGGGTAGAAAATTAAATAATCAAATCAAATAATTTTAATTACCGTGTATAAGGAATTTCATTAAATAATACGCTTTATTAAAACCTTGAAGCATAAATAAACTCGGTCGTTTCAGTAAAATAAGAAATTTAAATTATCTATAAGACGCTTTACATCAAAAGAAGCAGTATTGAAAAGCGCAGTGGATAATTTAATTATTCCTAAACAAATGGAAATTACGTGCAAAGTTTATATTAATTAACCCTATTTTAAGTAACCGGTAGTAAAACAAAGTGTACATATAATAATTAATATCTAGTTGGAGTTAATTGAACCATTATTAATAATAAGCATAAAACTTGTAAAACCCAATAAAACGCAAATCGTAGAAGGGTATTTAAAATGTTACGTTTGAAAACACCTGCGTGTTTTTAAAAGGCAATTTCAAGTTAATTTGTTTGGATAAACATGTTGATTCTAAGGATATTGGAAACGATCAGATGCTTTAGCAGGAAATACAGAACACCTGCGTATTTTTAAAAAGCTCATTCTGCGTAAATTTGGCAAATAATTAATGTTTCAAAGAATCTTGGAGAAACCGGGGTTTAATATTCACGAGAATGTGCGATACGGGGTTATTAAACCAAGATAACAGTCCGCGTGGACTAAAATATAATCGATAATGAAGAGTGTCAAGTTGCACCAATACGAACAGGTTAGAGAAGGAAAGAGAAAATGCGTCAAGCAAAGACACATATTGTAAAGGGCGGGATTTAAGCAACGTCAAGGGGTTGCGATTGGTTAAAATAGGATGCATATATCAGAGGTAGAACAACAATTTCTGTATAAAAGTAATTAGTTTTTCTCGGACAACTTTGCGGGCCGTGTTGAAATTTTCTGAGATCTCAATGGGGTGAGTACGAAATTCATAAAATCGACGTGCAGGCTACAGACTGGGAACGTAGAATGAGGAATTCGTTGGAATTACCCGTTTTAGGGAACAAAGCGACGTGTCGGCTATTCGCTATATATACAGGCGGGAATATGTGTTTCTCTCTTAGACTCTTAGACTTTCGACGATTAGATGCGTTAAAAGCTCGTGCATCCGCGACTTAATATTAAACAGTGCATTTTAGTTTGATTAAATAATTTAAAGTGTGCTAGTATATTTTAGTGACTCAAAATAGTTGGTTATTTTACGTGCTAACATGAATGTACTTCAGTGCACTTAGACACAAGGTAATAAAAGTTTATTATCACGGTACCAATTAGTAAAATTTACAACGACAAATGTATACCCAAAAGTAGGCAGTTTTGGCGTATATTGGTAATATTGGTAAAAGGAAGTATGAATTTCTTTGCTATTTTGCGGGGTGTTAATGACTAAATGGTTCGTAAATGTGTCTGCATCCACTAAACCAGAGGCAGATATACACAGATGAGTTCCGGAAAAGCCTAGAAACAACTTTAAATTAATGGTGATGGAGAACATTTTAAAGCGTTGACAACTTGAAGCTGTAAATAGAATCCGGTTGGAATGGTGTGATTTACAAAAGGGACGATTACACTGAAGCTACGAGGACAATAACCTTCAGGTAAATTGTACTATTTTGTTTGACATTTTTGTGTATATTGAATGACTTTATAATTGATTTACTTTAAATGGACATTAGTGGAATTTTTCTAACCATAAAATTTAATTTTAAGATGAAATTTGCTTGTTTAAGTAAAAGGGTATTTTGTTTTGATGTTCGGGAATAGGATGAAACTTTGGGTAGGTCTTTGAGCTCAATTAGACAAACCTGGTTAATTAACGTAAAGGGGTGGTAGATGCTCCCTTTATACTCAGACTCAGGTCTGCTTATCTTGTTATATTAATTAGTAGGCATCCAACAAGGACTTTAATTTTGGATGCACAGTAAAATGATAATAAAATTGAATCCGGAAATTCTTTTAAAACTGAATTTTATGTTCAAATTTAATTTGAAAATTTAATGTATTCTGAATATTGATGTAAATAGAGTTAACGTTGATGTTTGTGGTAGGAATGTGTTATTTAATTTTTATGATTGAGAATGGAAGTTATCTAGAAGAGCAGCCGAGGCGATTAACAGAAGGAATCAACGGACCAGGTGATTTAAAAGGTTTCACAGCATTCTTGACGCCCAAACTGTGGGGCTCGAATGTTTTTTTTTGAAAGGGCCAGTACCTGACAGATAATGAGAAGAATCACAGCATTCTTGACGCCCAAACTGTGGGGCTCGAATGTTTTTTTTTGAAAGAGATCAGTACCTGCAGATATGAGAGGATTCACAGCAATATATATGTATATATATATATATATATATATTGTCGTGGAATTATAGGTTAAAAAGGTGTAGACAATAAAATTGTATCAACTGTGTATATAGGAAACAGGAGCAAATTATTTACGCGCCAAATTAATCAGTTTATATATATTTTTCTATTTTTAAATTAAAATGTTAAAATTGTATAAGGGAAAAAGCTGTAGAGTACATAAAAACTTAGGATACGCATAAGTAATTATAATTTTAAATCAAAGGCATGGACGCAGAAATAGAGCTTGCAAATATAGAAAATCAATAATTTTAAACCCATCGTTCCATTTGCATAAAAGCCAACGTTCGTTTACAAATACTAAGAAGGGAGAAACTTGGAATTGTTGTTTTAAATAACAAATGGCTTTGAAGAAACACCTGTGGTTAAATGTCAGGTTCATAGAACTGGATTATACGTTGAGATAGAATTTCTATGGAATTGTGGCAACGGTCGATTTAACAAACTGCTAACAATAACACGTGCCTTGAAGACTAAGTGAAATAAACAATCGATAATGTAGAACAGACAGAGAAACGTATAAGAAAAAGTTGGTTACAGGTCACGTCTAAACACTCGGGCAAATATGAAGGCCAACAACAACATCGATTTTGTGTAGCTGAGAGGGGATTCGAAATGAGACAATAAATATGGGTAGAACGGAGAAAGATAGCTGATAGGTGGAGCGTTGTGACAAGGAAAAATTATATCATTGGTTTAAGGCTAGGCAGTTGTGAGAAGCGCGCGCCCGTTAAGGTAGTAAACAAAATTCAGGATAACATTAAATTGATCTCGGAGTTTTTCAGACGCTACGTTCGGAATTTGTAGAAGTGTTTTTTAAAATAATCTTTTCAGTAAAGAGAGTTTCCTTGAGAGGGGTGAAAAGCGTATAAATACTTGGTGAAACATATTGAGGCTCTCTTTCATTTTAGATCTGGAATCGCGCTTAGATCTTCACCATAATTAATAGTATATGCTTTTACGTGTTTTAATTATTGTGTATTGGGCATCCAACAGCCTGTTCGAAAATATGTAAAGCTGTAGTAACGTACCGCTAAAGTAGTAAAAGTTATATTGCACGAGTGGGTGTCAAGGTCTAAATAAAAAAGGTGCCGTTACTACAACGACTATCGAATGAAGGGATGGTACTTGGGTAAGCGAAGCCTGAAGCTTAAATTGTATGCATGGAATATATTTGGTATGGAATGTTAACGTTTGGGACAAGGTAAATATCTGTGTAGAAGAATGGAGGTGATAGCAGAGATGTGAATGGTGGGGATCTGTTGGATCCAGGCAGAATCAAAGCATATGGACACAACGACGAGGATTTCTGGTAACCATCTTCAGCGGTGCAGAGGGACGGGGCCTTCTACAGGTAAAGAAACTTAATTTCCTGTTTTTTTGAATAAACATTTGTGTTGATATTTTTGTGGTTGAGTGTTTTGACGTATTGGGGGTGTATTGATTAACGTAAAAACTCGTTTACTGGGGTATATGTGCAAGACAATTAATCATGATTATTTAAAAGGTTTTATTGATGATATATAAATGTGTATTCATGATATAAAATGTTGTTGTAAAGGAGTAAACGAGTCTGTAAATTTGTTTTAATAAAATGCAAGGTTTAAAAGCTTTTAAAGGAACCGGGTTATAATGAGCTCAAAATAGACCAGACTAAAATTAATCTAGGGTTGCATGAGGGGCCTATCTACTCGTATTAAATACAATTTGTTGAAATATATTAAATCAAGGCTTTAAAGTATTTAATGATTGAAGTGGTTACAGTTTTAGCAATTTTATTAATAATGGAAACATGTTGATATGTGTAAATAGAAAGGTTGTATGTTTGTTGCATTATTTGAGTGGTAACTTCATGTGACTGTGTGGGTGAGAAAGGAATGTACTTAAAATGATAGGTATTCAAGTAGAAGCCGATTGCTGAACTACCCAGGGTGAGTAGAAATTAGAAGGCGTCAAAAGGTAGTGTACAAAACTTTTTTTTATTAATAAATTTTCAGAACATTTTATGTTGGCCCAGACGATGGGACACGAACTTTTCCTGAGTTTCACAGCAACTTTATGGCGTCCAAGAAATATATAAATATATATATATATATATATATATATATATATATATATATATATATATATATATATTGCTATGATATGCCTCTATTAAGCCCCTCGATTGGGTGTTATTATAATTCCTGTGATGTGCTTTTACGTTTGGTTGCGACTTTTAATTGCTATGAAATTCCCCTACTATACGACGATAAAGATTGTTTAACCCTTACTCTCTCTACTGTTTAAATAAATTTAAATGAATTTGAATGAAGCAATCCAAAGATTACACAATATAACGATTGATAATAATATGTACAATTTTATATAAATTCAAAATTTAGCCCCTGAATAGAACATTAACAGTTACCAAATTTATGATTTCCTGAAAGCCACTAAAATTTCTTTTTAATTACTTTTAAGTACCTTCGAACGTTCTAAGATGCTTTCCCTGTTTTCAAATTCTCAAAAGACCTTTATGTTGACTCTTACAGACATACAATATATAGCAAATATTAAAATTGAAACAGTCTTTAACTAACAAAATGTTTAAAATCGCTAACCTGCTTTTTCTTTCCTTGTTACTGGAATTGCCTCAGAGTATCTGTATTCAGCATCCCTTGCTACACTCGTTCTACTTATTGCTTGTAGTTTCCCTCGAATTCCATGAGTGTCCTTACTTTTGTTTAATTGGTCGTATTTTCAGACGTATTTTTATATTTCCCTTTTGGAGGTAATTTTAAAAATATATTCGGATACTTAATTTAGATGTTGGACAATATTGACTTTGATCAGCATCAAGTTATTAAATATTGATTTAGATCAATGTCAGGGTATTGATTTAGAGCAGTATCAGGATAATGATTTAGAGCCCTGAATTGTAAAATATTAGAATAAATTTTATTTAATAGTTTAACTTACGTCTATGTGTAGATGGGTTATTATTCGTTGCACAAATTTTGCACTTTAAAATTTTTACTTATACTAAATTATAAACTTTTTACTAATTAATACTGTCACGAAAATTTCTAATGCATACTGACGTGATTCTTGCCTTGTTATAGATGAACTAAATGTTTATTCATTTACCATTGTATTTATACGCCCTCCTATCAATGCTTTTAATTGGTGCCCGTCGCGTTTATTGATAATCTCTGCCTATCTCTGTAGAACCTTGCAATTTCTCAAATTCCTTGGTTTCAATTGTTGTACTTTTGTTCTATTCAGCATGTCTACATGCAATATATTATAGCATCTTCTTAGAATTTCCAAATATCCATTGCAATTCTGTCACGTATTTCTATTTGTCGTTTAAAAGTCCAAAACTTATCGTACAATTAACCGTCTGGTGTTTATTTGTTATGAAAATTTGTTGGTTTTCTAAACAAATGTACTATTTCTAATCGCGTATTTAATGACGTATTAGAATGCGTTTTCTTATATATGCGTTGATATTTTCGACGATATTATTAAATATCTAGAATGCCAGTTCATTTATCTTTCCCAATAATGTATCTACATTGATGCAACTAGTTGCGTTTAAAACCTTATCTTAAAACATATTACACCACGTACACATTATTATTTTTGCTAAATGGTATTGGATTATTGCAAAATGAGCTTCTTTCTTATGCATTAAATCAAATATACTATATATACAGTGTGCTCGCAATTGACTTTTTCTAAAATAGTCGATTTACTCCTATTATAGATGAAATTATTTGGTTTTCTTGAAGTTAAAATTATTTATATCTATCCTACGATTCTTATGACTTAATCTACCTTTAAACTACCCTCTAATCATTCCTACGATCCTTATGACTTAATCTACCCTTAAACTACCCTTTAATCATAGCTATATATATATATATATATATATATATATATATATATTTCGTATGCTCAACCCCCTCTCACCCTTTTTTAATTAATTTAATTATTTTTATATAATGTGCAAGTATTTACTTTATGTTACGTGCTTTATTTAAGTTTGGTTGGTTGTTAGTAGGGACTAAAAGGGTTCTAAGGGTTGTTTTGTTGCAGGTAGTGTACGCCAAATAAAGTAAGCCAAATATCAGATCCCGTAATTGAGAAATTTATGTTTGCCGTACTTTACAAACGTTAAAGTATTTGAAATATTAGTCAAAATGTAAGTGCCAAGACGTAAAAACGATGACTTGATGACGTGATAAAACACACAGTATTCAAGGTTCTACACTGAGTTGTATGTTGAATAAGCCATAGAACGTACATTTGCCAATCGAGAAACCGGATACGTCTGTGGAAATTACACTATTCATTACGCAGATCCAGGTTTATATGTGTATCATTTCGGCATTTATTTTAATAGAATCAACCTTTGGACAAACATGTAATATCAAAATTATAAGTAATAGCATTGTCAAATATGATTGAAGGGTTGTGCGATATTTAGGACCAATGATTGAACATTTATGTATGAAAAGGGAAAGTGCAAAAGACAAAGTATAAGGTATTAGGGACACGGACTTGGTGGGACGACGTTATTGGATGGTTTTTGTATACAATGTAATAAAGAGTAGGCATATTGGTATTGTAATTATCACCTAGGAAAAGTAAACAAGAAGTCGATTTTTAAATATTTTGTAATAAGACGTGTTTGTAAACTGCGCTAAATTGTTTGAATATTTTTGAAGATTTAATAAATGAGTTTGAAAGTGTACGAGTTTAATTTATAGAAAGGAAGAGTAAGGATAAGCAACAGTGAATAAAATAATTAATAGCAACGACGAGTAACAAGTTTAAGAGTGGAATTAGTGCGACATCGAACCGGCGGAACATAAGTGGATATTGGAACGAGATTTATATAGGCAGAAGGCATCGAATAGGATTTATAAGATTGAAGAAGGTATTATTGGGATTGACTTGGATATGGTTTTATGTTTAGCAGGGCATTGAGTGGTAAATAGAAAGAAGGATTGATTTGGAACGAGCGGATTAAAAGGAGGGAGTATTGATTTGGAACGAGCGGATAAAGAAAGCAGTGATTTAGAACGAGGGAGCAAGATTATAAGACAACATTGGAGTAGCAAGAGGATTCGTACGAGATAAAGAAGATATAACACCGGAAAAATTAGCGCAGGGAAGTAAATACAAAGGTTATTCAAAATTCTAAATTTGGGTCATATTTATTTTAGATTTGGGAGCATCAAAATTAAGTCAAAGATACCTGGAGTCTAGACAGCAGATTTTCATAGTGATAGTGCAAACCTTGTAAAGACGTATACGGCGAGTAGGATTTTGAGCCAGCATTCATAGAGGCCGACAACGAAGTATAGAATAGGTGAGTACTGTGTGATATAACGTCAAAGTCAGAAATTTTGTAATATTAATTAATTTGGCACAAGGCAACGTGGATCATATAAAAATTTGGCATATACAAGTGTAAATTATCAAAGGTACAAAAACAAAAGGTAGGGCTGTTTGGTTGGTGCATTGCACATCTACTTACCACTGAACCCACGGTAAGTAGGTGGATACCCTGGGAAGAAAGAGTTTTCAAATAGCCGAGGCACATTTAACACAGTTTTGATTTATAAACCAACCAAACGAAAATAAAGCATGTAACATAAAGTAAATACTTGCACATTATATAAAATAATTAAATTAATTAAAAAGGGCGAGAGGAGGTTGAGCATAAGAATATATATATATATATATATATATATATATATATATATATATATTTTAATAGTGATGTTATTTTAGGATGCACTCGTTCGTAAAGCAAAAACTAATCCGTCAATTGTAATTTAATTTCTAACGTTTCGGCATGAAATTTATCTCTTAATCATAGTTATGCAGGGCATAAGTGTTGATAGTTTTAAGGACGTTGCACGTAACAGTAACTGCCGAGCCCTCGGAGAGATCAGATTTGTTTCCTACGGTTCACACTTAAGATCATAAAATCATTTAAGGTTATAATTATTTAAATTCAGTGCCAAACAGTTAATCGTATTTTAGATACTAAGATTTCTAAAATTAATTTCATTTTATCAACCCTAGTTTGTAGCTTTGGATAATAGTGGTTATTTGATATACCATTTAAAGTGAAATTGCTGTATTTAAACAAAATTAAAAATTTTAATTTAATATATTACAATCAAAAACTTAAATTAAACGCTTTTCCTCTAAGAAGAAAAGATGAATAAGCAAAAAAACGTTTAGTTTTATTTTTTATGTGGCAGTGTATATCTTTCAAAATAATAATATTAGAAAATTTCTGTGATTATCCATCTCCCTTTTGATGATATTCCACTCAACGTTGAACTCCATATTTTATGAAAAAAATTCATTTCTTCAGTTCAGGATTTTCAGACTATTTATAGATACTTTATGGTTATATTAATTTTTGGGTGGCTTCCATATCTATTGAGGTATTCGCATAAAAAATTTATAAACATTGGTTGATATATAAGAAAGATATAATGTATTTTCTGTGGAAGAACAAATTGCATTTTCTCCGCCCGATCGATAAAAATAGCAAAATTTTAAAACCTTTACAAGGGTGTAAAAAATATAGAATTTGAGATAGAGCAAAACATTTATATCCTTACTTATATCCTTGAAGGAAATAAACATGCCAAGTTTAATTAAAATCTGAGATCATAGGTGGCCTGGTTGGGTTGAACTGACAAGGAATGGCCCAGGAAAACAACTTTAATTGTTACATATTTTAAATATGAATTTACTGAAGTTATTCCTTTTAATAAAATAACTGAAACTAAAAAATGAAATGTTAAATATGATTTCCGTTTTACAAAAGGAATCATATGGACTGAAATGATTGTAGTTTTATTTCTAGTTCGGTTAGTGCAGGTATTGACGCTTCAAACTTTAAGGGAGGTTGTTTAATACAACCGGTTTTTCATAAATTCATTGATGAATTCTGGAACAAAATAAATCACTCACCTATAATAGCAAGTTATAGATAGTCATCCCGATGGAACTACTCTACTGTTGTGCAAGATATAACTATGCTCAGACTCTGAAAAGGCAAACTACTTCGACCTACATCTCTGAAGCGAAAAGCAGTATTATCGTCTTTGGGTTTTGCGCTAAAAAACACAGATTAAAGTATTGTCTTACTTTTTAAACTAAGTTTTACGGTCCCATGTCGAACTTTTCGGAGGATGGAATGGAAGTATCGATATTACCCTAACGGTTTATAAGAACGATTTGTCCTGGAAAACCCTATACACACGGAGTGTATGCCAATGAAGGCAGGTGCTCGCCAAAACAATCACATGCTACGAACCGTGTTCATAAAACAACTTGGAACTTTGATATATTTTAGAATAATACCGTATTTGTTTATAATTTCTAATAATAAAGCGCTATGTTAAACAATTACTTTAGGTTTTGACTACCTCATAAAATTTTTAAACACCTGAAGTATATAGTTTGCTACATCAACGGAATATGGAATTTAACCTTGCAATAGAATTAATAGAAAATAACGGATTGTTTATTGTTTTCAATTAGAACCAGAATTTTATTATGATTGTGAAAACTTATTTAGGATCGCAAATTTTATATAAATTCAATAACTTTGTTGAACAGTATTGTTATTTGACAAGTGTAAACTCGCCATAGGGTCGCCTCAGAACCATGTTAAAATCTACCAAAGAGGTAGCCTAAATCAAAATGAGTTTTTCTTCTCAAGATAAATATTAAAAACGGTTGCTTAAGTTATGCGGTAAGTGTTCGCACTTCTTTAATAACCATCTTCTCAATTGTATAAATAGCAACATGTTAAAAAGTGTTTTCCAAACCTCAAATTATTGAATTTATTTGAAATTACCAATAAAAATTAATCTGCTGATTTCACGTTAAGCGTATTGGCTACTTCAAAGTCGCTCCCAGGGCGCAACACAAATTAAAGGCACTGATTCTTCTAAACCTTAAAATTTTCGCTTAATGTATTCAAATCAAATATATCAAAAATTAATAAATCAAAGTCACCTGTAATTTATGTCACAAATGTCAAACTTGAAATTTTTATTATTTTGACAACGATCCTAGGCTATGGATCGAAACGTAAGTAAAGACGATTTTAACAACTATGAGTGGTTTAATTCCCAAAGAAGATCAAGAAAAATATCATAAATTAGTTATGCTACAAAATGCAAGCTTTATATACGCATCTTGATTGTTAAATAAGCATTCATTAACAAAGTCGTTCAAATCATAATTCTTTCATAAACCTCAGCCATTCTCTTCAAACTTCCAACGTTTTCTTTGTGTCGCCTAGTGTCTCGGCATAAAGAACATTCCACATTAACGAACTAAACCAACACCAGCTGCGTGTCCACCTGAAATTCGACACCGATAAAAACGTTCCTCATATTGCAAGGGCATAAACTCGAAAATATAACATATATTACGATAATAGATGAGTTAGGGTATAGCTTAATCGAACAAACACGAAATGTTAGTATTGATTTTTTTAAAGTTTATTATTATGAGAACTTACGAATATGCGGAGAGGAAAATAAATACACCACACAACTTCTGATATGATACGGAAGCTATATAGTGTGCTATATAAACCGTCCAAAAAATTAGTTTAGCCTACGTTTAATCAACAAGTGATATGAAAGAGACTCTTCGATTATTAAAACAACTACGCTTAATATCTATACATGTAGGAATGGATATGTCTATTAGCGCTTGTGTAATTAAATTTAAAGTGCACCAATATACGTCATATGTACTTGGGTTCCTTGTAAAATAGTATAACGGTCATGATAAGATCGACCTTAGTACTGTAAGTATTGATAATAAATTTTTACAATTATAAACACTTGTATCAGTTTCCAGTAGATTCAGGACCCATGGTGAATATTTATGAATAACTAGACTTGTATTGGACCGGAAAAAGAAGCGTAAATGGAGGTACATTCATTGGTGTCGAAAACCTTTCAATATATTAATCAACATCAAATATATGAAGGCCTTATTAACCACCAGTGGAAAATGCAGGAAAAATACAAATTCCATCTAAAGAATTGGGTACAGCAGGAGCTTACATATATCAAAATATAAAAAACTCATCCCTTTCAAAACCTTACAATCCAAACCCACCGCTCTAAACGCTTCCTTAAGATAACGACGTCCGAACATCAGTTCTTGGCGAACTAAATGGGTTGCGAGATATAAAATGAAAATACTCACAAAATTCTATGAAGTATGATATGACAAATTGAATGGTTACATTATTAGACGGGTAGTAATAAAAACTCAATGGGAAACCCTTGATGATGTTTACCCTGCAGGGAATAATAAATTATCCCTTATTACGATTTCTGTAATCTGTGCGCGCTTTCCTTTCCCTGCTGTGTGGAATTATACCCTTACAAAATATCTTAATCGTAATATACTATACTGAAACAGTTGTAAAAACCGAGGACATAACTCGATACACCATATTTGCTATTTCAAAAATTGTTTCTATCGACTGTTCCTTATTCGAACGTAGGATGCACGGTCTAAAAGTTAGATCTCTTAAACAGTTGACAGTATTGACGTTATAGCTGAGATATATTGCAAGCCAAGTGTTAAACTAGAAGTAGGCTTGTCTTTGTATTCGTTCAAGATATTTTCTTACGTGATCATTATGCACTGAAAAAGTATAATGAGCTATCGCCATTGTACTAACAGGAATTACTAAACAAAAATCAAATACTACACAAACAATGCATTTTTTGTTATGCATCATCCCTCTATTTTAATTATGAGTACTTCATCAGAATCCTGAATGAATTTAAGTTACATGTAGTTTTAAAAGTTATGACAGGTAAAATATATTGCTGACATTATGAACATAAACGACAATAGGCTGAATACGAAACAAGCAACGCTAGCAGAAACCCAAAAGTTTGACAAGCGCTCCAAATTAATGCCTTTGTTATAATTGTTCCTTCGTTAAAGCAGCTGTATAAGAAGAAACAACGCTAACTGTTGAAAATCGTCCAGTTTCATTAAATTGACATCTTGTCACCATTTGAAATAAACCTTTTAGAGTGCTTGTTAAATAAAATATTTAACGATTCTGTAGCATGTTAGCCAGTTTATAAATTAGTTTAACTATTGTTTTATTTAAATACTTTACGAATTTCAGGAATATAAGTCGACTAGTTACGTCGAAAATGTAATTGGAAAAAAATATTGTATTAGTTTTTCAAAATCTAATGGGTTGTTGCGCAGAACATCAGTTTGTATAAATATTTACTTTAAGATCGATTCTAACAACGTCAACAACTCAACTGTCAATTTGCATTTTGTTTGTCATGTATTTGCGCATTTGCGAACCGAAGGGCACAAAATTTGCATCAACAAAGAAGTAAATTGATAAGAGTTAGTCGCAAATCTAATCCGGACCAACTTGAAAAAGAAATTGTTTGAACGATCATATATGCAAGCATTCATAAACAAAGACCTACCATGAAAGCCATATTTAAATAACTAAAAACGATGATCGTGTTAATTTTAACGGAAAATTGTCATCTTTATACGTCTTATGCTTAATTTGGTTTTCAGTCGAAAAACGGAAAATAATATAAAACCTGATATTCGTAAAACCTAGTTGAGTTGTTAAAGCAACTAAACACTACATTTGATTTTCCAATGTTCCATCCGAAGGTACTCGATTGGCCAGGAAACGAGTCTTATTTACCTAAAAATTTTGAATTTTGCTAAACCCTTGCTGTTCCAAGTAAAGTAGGGATCTTTAACGTGCGTGACAACACCCACACACGGGACCTACATTCTACCTCTCTTCCGAACGATGGCATTTTTTGTGGAAAATGCTCGCCTAACATTTTTCAAGCAGTCCGTGTCTGGCATCGAACCCGAGACGTTGGACTTGGAAGTCTCATACAAACCGACTGAGTCACGCATTCGCGTTAAGGCTATTACAGCAATACAAAAAAGAAAAAAGAAACATTGTATACTGTAACGAAACATACTTGAATATCTCGCACGCGGTTTCTTTAGCTTGGGATGGTGAAAGCAGTAAATGTTTAAAATTACCCATAACTAAGGGAAAACGTGTGATTACTCTTCCTTCTGATGGTAAAAAGGGTGTCACTTTAAACTCTTTACTAATGTATAAATTAGAACATAAACAGAAGATTACCGTAAATTTGTAACATGGCTACATGAAAGATTCCGTCTAAGTTGTGAAAGAAATTCAGTTTTAGCAATGGAAAACGCAATATATCATCATGAGATAACAGAGCGTAATCCAATATCTTCTTGGAAATAAGCCATGTGATCATTTTGAGCTACCCTATTGAAAATTTGTCACAGGTCAAAAGCTACTTTGTAGCAAACAACACAACTTTCAAGTTAGACTACTTAAGAAAAGTAGAGGAGGACAAGTTTAGTGTTATCTGTGTGCGACGTACAATTTACCTATACAGGGTGTCCGGAAAATACGTGTACAACGTAAGAACAAAGATTCTTTGGCTCGAAATAGATCGATTTGAGCCAACTTACCTATTATACAAGTTGCTTCATTTAGCCGCTAGAGGGCTTCAAAAATTGTGAAAAATATTTGATATTTTAAAATAACTCGAAAACGTGTCGATAGATTTTGACCATTTTTGGAGTGCGAGTTTCTACTTTCAATTGACATCTTTTGGTGGTGTACGCAATATTTTTAAAAGCATACGAGTGTCCCAAAAACGATGTATTGTATAAATATCCGACCATTACCTTTTTCCTGTTTATGCGATGACTACCAATTTTTTTATGAGTAGCCGGCTTAATTTGAAAACTTTTTTGTCTCTTGTAAAATTTTGATTAGACAAGCGATTTGGCAGAAAAAAAGTAATTTCAAATGTCTGCATATTTTCGTCATCATTGCTGCATTAACTGTAAAACGGGGCAAATAAAAGAACATAGTATAGTAATAGCCTTTGCTTTTGTTTTGTTATTTAATTTGAATATTATTTAACTTCAGTTTGCCTGTCAAGTCGTGAATTTCTGCTTAATTCAATAAAAGTTTGCATCTTTCATCTTACATTATGAGTACTTACACAAACAACGAACAGGTGGATATGCTTTTGGTTTTGGATTTTGTCAAAGCAATGGTCGTGAACGCGTCAGAGTCTTAGGAAAGATTTCCTAATCGCCGAATGCCAAACCACCAAACATTCGCAAATATTGAAAGACGTCTTCGTGAAAATGGTAGCTTTCAGTCAAGAAATGTGGATCGAGGACGTCAACGTACCACAAGAACTGCGGATCTGGAGGAACAAATTTTGGATAGAGTTGAAGAAGGCCCGAAAAAAGCACCAGACGCTTAGGATTTGAACTACAAGTTCCTAAAAGTATTGTTCATGATGTTTTAACGGAACAGTTATTACACCCATAGCACGTTCAACAGGTACAAAACCTTTTGCATATCGATCCTGAGAGATGTCTAGCTTTCTGTCAATTTATTCAAGATCAGAGAATTCAAATGCAAATTTCAGTCGCAAAATTTTATTTACAGACGAAGCTTCTTTTACAAGATCTGGTATTACTAACATACATAATGAACATGTTTACGCTGTAGAAAATCCTCATGCAACTAAAGTGACTCACTATCAACATGAATTTAAGATTATTGTCTGGGCTGGAGTTATTGATAATTTTATTATCGGTCCTGTTGTGATACCAAATCGATTAAACGGAGACAATTACTTCAACTTTCTACAACAAACATTGCCGAATTTATTGGAAGATCTGCCATTGTTGCTTCGCCAAGACATGTGGTTCATGCACGATGGTGCTCCTCCCCACTTTACTCTAGCTGTTCGACATCATTTACACGAAAAATATCCGGATCGATGGATTGGAAGGGGATATGATGCTCCTAAAAATTGGCCAGTACGATCGCCGGACTTGACGCTCTGTGATTATTTTTTGTGGGGTACTTTAAAATCTAAGGTTTATTCGTCTCCACTTGATAGCGAAGAAGAATTGTATAAACGAATTTTAAATGCAGCCAACTCTTTAAAAAATAATGCACAAACAATGCAGAGGGTTTAGTTAAACTTCTTACGAAGAGTTAATTTGCGCATTGAAGAAAATGGCGGCCATTTTAAAATTTATTGTAATGGTCCAACACTTGTACCGCGCTTTTAATTGATAGTAATAAAAATAAACAAAACAATGAAATAAAAATAAAAAAACAGACATTTGAAATTACTTTTTTTCTGTCAAACCGCTCGTTTAATCAAAATTTGACAAAAGACAAAAAGTTTGCAAATTAAGTCGGTTACTCATAAAAAAATTGGTAGTCATTGCATAAACAGGAAAAGGTAATGGTCGGATATTTATACAATACATCATTTTGGGACACTTGTATGCTTTTAAAATTATTGCGACACCACCAAAAGATGTCAATTGAAAGTAGAAATCCCACCGCAAAAATGGTCAAAATCTATCGACGCGTTTTCGAGCTATTTTAAAATATCAAATATTTTCACGATTTTTGAAGCCCTCTAGCGGCTAAATGAAGCAACTTGTATAATAGTTAAGTTGGCTCAAATCGATCTATTTCGAGCCAAAGAATCTCTGTTCTTACGTTGTACACGCATTTTCCGGACACCCTGTATAATTCGAGTAACTATGTGTCACTACCAACGGCTCAAGTTGACAATTAGGTGGGTTGCGAACCAGCTGCAATGGAGACGGAGTGGGTTCTAAAATGCTATATAAAAAGAATAAAATAGAGAGGGCGCCAAGTGAATTTGCATCCAGGCAACCACCAAGTACCTCGCACTACTTAAAATACCAAAAAAGTGCGGCTACCTATATGCCGAGATACCGTTACTAAAATAATGCCTTGTCACAAACTGTTACATTATTAAATGATGCCAGTAAGTAGGTCATGTAGAAACAAATATATATTGGAGACAGGTTCTGTTCCTTAATCTAAATAATCTTTGAGAACAATTAATTATAATCAATGTACGTTCAGTAAGACAAAAATAATAAAATAAAATAACATGGTTAATGCGCACGGATGATTTATATTATTGACGCCGCTTGAGCTCAGGCGCACGCACGATTTATATTCAACGATGGTGTCGTCGTGCGACAAAACAAAAGGCTAGAGAACAACGCGTAAATTAAATAATTGCAACTGTTGTGAATAAATCGTAACTTAAACAGATATTAAAACTTGCGTGTTCCTAGGATCCAAGTACACCTTCCGTTTTCAATGTGAAGCCAGGTGCTGCTCTAACATTTACCAAATGCGCTACCATAAACTACGATCCAGAATTTGAAATCCCAAATTAAAAAAAACTTACAGTAAGGGTTTTCTATCTAACAATGGTCTTCAATAATTTTCGCCCTTCCAAAAGATCAATATTGCGAAATTCCACAGGTGGCTTAACAGCAGTAAAATGAAGTACAAATCTCTCATAAGAGGTAGAAACTAGCGAAGTCAATAAACAACCAATATTTAGACAAATCTACAACACTTATCGTTTCACAATTGCACTACGAAATAAATTCCCAATAAGGATGATTTCAAAATTATAAAATATTCGAATCACTTTACTTCATTCTTCTGTTAGCTTTATGATACTATCTCTCCAACTGACAAGACTCGAAAGTATTAAGGAAAATCTTCTAGCATCTCGCGGGAAACAATGGAACCACTTAAACCAGGGTTCTAAATAAGAATAAGTCGTTATTTCTTGAAGTTTCTAATTACTGCATCTACACACCAGGTGTCTGCACAAGTATTCTGTTATTATATCCAAAACGATCTTAGAAACTTTACTAAAGATTTGTTTACATTTTTAATAAGGGACAATTGTACATCTAATTAAAGGTCTATTGTTAACTGATGATTTATTTATATATATATATATATATATATATATATCTAGATGGAAAACACAAAAGAAAGCAATTATCCATTATCGCAATGATTTAACAAATTAACGGTTACCTAAAACAAGGTATTGACTATTTAATTTATCGAATAAATTTTCGTTTTAGAAGCAAAATGGATTTGAGTGAAAATTATGTTTAAGCGGGCATATTCTGAACAGGTACACTATATGGAGTAATGACTTAACCAGGGAAAAAGGGTATTTAATTTATGACAAAAAATAAACGTAACAAGTTTATTGTTGGTATAGCAAAAAAATAAATGTACTTGTGTAAAATAAGGCCACTATCTTCTGTCAATTTTAAGCTGAATAATTCAAAGGTATATGTGAACAAGCATTTTTCTTAAGGGTTACAAGGATGTCAACTTAAGCTGACAATCAGACACTGATCATCGATATAAAACAATCAAGTAATCATGTTTTGGTTTAGAAACTGCAAAACAAAACTTAACTGAATTTAAAACTTTAAAACTATTATTAATGGGTTATACATCTTTGAATTATAATATAATTTTTTCCAGGTAAACCACTAAAAGTAAAAAGTACAGAATTATTAGACCGATGTCAAAAACTTAGCTGTAAACGAGTTTTAAAAGAAAAGAACATTATGACAGTTGTTGGGCTCTACTATCTTTTATAGAGATTAATTAAATGCCAGTCGACACATAAATAGAATAAATAATGCCATTTAGAAACAAGATTCACGGCATACATGTACATACGTGCGTATGTATAAGCACATACGTAAACGTAGGGCAGACTAAAACATACATAAACTCTCTTCTTTCCGTTTACCTCTTTTAGGAGCGGTCTGGTAAGGTTGTGTAGTAGCAATATCGGAAACTTAGTCGCCACCTGGCGTGTTCGGAATCTTTTCTTTACGTAAGTCGTCGCTGCTGCGAAAAGCGAGGGGTTTCTACGGGTGACGATGTTCACCGTCAAGGTTCTACACTGAGTTGTATGTTGAATAAGCCATAGAACGTACATTTGCCAATCGAGAAACCGGATACGTCTGTGGAAATTACACTATTCATTACGCAGATCCAGGTTTATATGTGTATCATTTCGGCATTTATTTTAATAGAATCAACCTTTGGACAAACATGTAATATCAAAATTATAAGTAATAGCATTGTCAAATATGATTGAAGGGTTGTGCGATATTTAGGACCAATGATTGAACATTTATGTATGAAAAGGGAAAGTGCAAAAGACAAAGTATAAGGTATTAGTGACACGGACTTGGAGGGACGACGTTATTGGATGGTTTTTGTATACAATGTAATAAAGAGTAGGCATATTGGTATTGTAATTATCACCTAGGAAAAGTAAACAAGAAGTCGATTTTTAAATATTTTTGTAATAAGACGTGTTTGTAAACTGCGCTAAATTGTTTGAATATTTTTGAAGATTTAATAAATGAGTTTGAAAGTGTACGAGTTTAATTTATAGAAAGGAAGAGTAAGGATAAGCAACAGTGAATAAAATAATTAATAGCAACGACGAGTAACAAGTTTAAGAGTGGAATTAGTGCGACATCGAACCGGCGGAACATAAGTGGATATTGGAACGAGATTTATATAGGCAGAAGGCATCGAATAGGATTTATAAGATTGAAGAAGGTATTATTGGGATTGACTTGGATATGGTTTTATGTTTAGCAGGGCATTGAGTGGTAAATAGAAAGAAGGATTGATTTGGAACGAGCGGATTAAAAGGAGGGAGTATTGATTTGGAACGAGCGGATAAAGAAAGCAGTGATTTAGAACGAGGGGAGCAAGATTATAAGACAACATTGGAGTAGCAAGAGGATTCGTACGAGATAAAGAAGATATAACACCGGAAAAATTAGCGCAGGGGAAGTAAATACAAAAGGTTATTCAAAATTCTAAATTTGGGTCATATTTATTTTAGATTTGGGAGCATCAAAATTAAGTCAAAGATACCTGGAGTCTAGACAGCAGATTTTCATAGTGATAGTGCAAACCTTGTAAAGACGTATACGGCGAGTAGGATTTTGAGCCAGCATTCATAGAGGCCGACAACGAAGTATAGAATAGGTGAGTACTGTGTGATATAACGTCAAAGTCAGAAATTTTGTAATATTAATTAATTTGGCACAAGGCAACGTGGATCATATAAAAATTTGGCATATACAAGTGTAAATTATCAAAAGGTACAAAAACAAAAGGTAGGGCTGTTTGGTTGGTGCATTGCACATCTACTTACCACTGAACCCACGGTAAGTAGGTGGATACCCTGGGAAGAAAGAGTTTTCAAATAGCCGAGGCACATTTAACACAGTTTTGATTTATAAACCAACCAAACGAAAATAAAGCATGTAACATAAAGTAAATACTTGCACATTATATAAAATAATTAAATTAATTAAAAAGGGCGAGAGGAGGTTGAGCATAAGAATATATATATATATATATATATATATATATATATATATATATATTTTAATAGTGATGTTATTTTAGGATGCACTCGTTCGTAAAGCAAAAACTAATCCGTCAATTGTAATTTAATTTCTAACGTTTCGGCATGAAATTTATCTCTTAATCATAGTTATGCAGGGCATAAGTGTTGATAGTTTTAAGGACGTTGCACGTAACAGTAACTGCCGAGCCCTCGGAGAGATCAGATTTGTTTCCTACGGTTCACACTTAAGATCATAAAATCATTTAAGGTTATAATTATTTAAATTCAGTGCCAAACAGTTAATCGTATTTTAGATACTAAGATTTCTAAAATTAATTTCATTTTATCAACCCTAGTTTGTAGCTTTGGATAATAGTGGTTATTTGATATACCATTTAAAGTGAAATTGCTGTATTTAAACAAAATTAAAAATTTTAATTTAATATATTACAATCAAAAACTTAAATTAAACGCTTTTCCTCTAAGAAGAAAAGATGAATAAGCAAAAAACGTTTAGTTTTATTTTTTATGTGGCAGTGTATATCTTTCAAAATAATAATATTAGAAAATTTCTGTGATTATCCATCTCCCTTTTGATGATATTCCACTCAACGTTGAACTCCATATTTTATGAAAAAAATTCATTTCTTCAGTTCAGGATTTTTCAGACTATTTATAGATACTTTATGGTTATATTAATTTTTGGGTGGCTTCCATATCTATTGAGGTATTCGCATAAAAAAATTTATAAACATTGGTTGATATATAAGAAAGATATAATGTATTTTCTGTGGAAGAACAAATTGCATTTTCTCCGCCCGATCGATAAAAATAGCAAAATTTTAAAACCTTTACAAGGGTGTAAAAAATATAGAATTTGAGATAGAGCAAAACATTTATATCCTTACTTATATCCTTGAAGGAAATAAACATGCCAAGTTTAATTAAAATCTGAGATCATAGGTGGCCTGGTTGGGTTGAACTGACAAGGAATGGCCCAGGAAAACAACTTTAATTGTTACATATTTTAAATATGAATTTACTGAAGTTATTCCTTTTAATAAAATAACTGAAACTAAAAATGAAATGTTAAATATGATTTCCGTTTTACAAAAGGAATCATATGGACTGAAATGATTGTAGTTTTATTTCTAGTTCGGTTAGTGCAGGTATTGACGCTTCAAACTTTAAGGAGGTTGTTTAATACAACCGGTTTTCATAAATTCATTGATGAATTCTGGAACAAAATAAATCACTCACCTATAATAGCAAGTTATAGATAGTCATCCCGATGGAACTACTCTACTGTTGTGCAAGATATAACTATGCTCAGACTCTGAAAAGGCAAACTACTTCGACCTACATCTCTGAAGCGAAAAGCAGTATTATCGTCTTTGGGTTTTGCGCTAAAAAACACAGATTAAAGTATTGTCTTACTTTTTAAACTAAGTTTTACGGTCCCATGTCGAACTTTTCGGAGGATGGAATGGAAGTATCGATATTACCCTAACGGTTTATAAGAACGATTTGTCCTGGAAAACCCTATACACACGGAGTGTATGCCAATGAAGGCAGGTGCTCGCCAAAACAATCACATGCTACGAACCGTGTTCATAAAACAACTTGGAACTTTGATATATTTTAGAATAATACCGTATTTGTTTATAATTTCTAATAATAAAGCGCTATGTTAAACAATTACTTTAGGTTTTGACTACCTCATAAAATTTTTAAACACCTGAAGTATATAGTTTGCTACATCAACGGAATATGGAATTTAACCTTGCAATAGAATTAATAGAAAATAACGGATTGTTTATTGTTTTTCAATTAGAACCAGAATTTTATTATGATTGTGAAAACTTATTTAGGATCGCAAATTTTATATAAATTCAATAACTTTGTTGAACAGTATTGTTATTTGACAAGTGTAAACTCGCCATAGGGTCGCCTCAGAACCATGTTAAAATCTACCAAAGAGGTAGCCTAAATCAAAATGAGTTTTTCTTCTCAAGATAAATATTAAAAAACGGTTGCTTAAGTTATGCGGTAAGTGTTCGCACACTTCTTTAATAACCATCTTCTCAATTGTATAAATAGCAACATGTTAAAAAAAGTGTTTTCCAAACCTCAAATTATTGAATTTATTTGAAATTACCAATAAAAATTAATCTGCTGATTTCACGTTAAGCGTATTGGCTACTTCAAAGTCGCTCCCAGGGCGCAACACAAATTAAAGGCACTGATTCTTCTAAACCTTAAAATTTTCGCTTAATGTATTCAAATCAAATATATCAAAAATTAATAAATCAAAGTCACCTGTAATTTATGTCACAAATGTCAAACTTGAAATTTTTATTATTTTGACAACGATCCTAGGCTATGGATCGAAACGTAAGTAAAGACGATTTTAACAACTATGAGTGGTTTAATTCCCAAAGAAGATCAAGAAAAATATCATAAATTAGTTATGCTACAAAATGCAAGCTTTATATACGCATCTTGATTGTTAAATAAGCATTCATTAACAAAGTCGTTCAAATCATAATTCTTTCATAAACCTCAGCCATTCTCTTCAAACTTCCAACGTTTTCTTTGTGTCGCCTAGTGTCTCGGCATAAAGAACATTCCACATTAACGAACTAAACCAACACCAGCTGCGTGTCCACCTGAAATTCGACACCGATAAAAACGTTCCTCATATTGCAAGGGCATAAACTCGAAAATATAACATATATTACGATAATAGATGAGTTAGGGTATAGCTTAATCGAACAAACACGAAATGTTAGTATTGATTTTTTTAAAGTTTATTATTATGAGAACTTACGAATATGCGGAGAGGAAAATAAATACACCACACAACTTCTGATATGATACGGAAGCTATATAGTGTGCTATATAAACCGTCCAAAAAATTAGTTTAGCCTACGTTTAATCAACAAGTGATATGAAAGAGACTCTTCGATTATTAAAACAACTACGCTTAATATCTATACATGTAGGAATGGATATGTCTATTAGCGCTTGTGTAATTAAATTTAAAGTGCACCAATATACGTCATATGTACTTGGGTTCCTTGTAAAATAGTATAACGGTCATGATAAGATCGACCTTAGTACTGTAAGTATTGATAATAAATTTTACAATTATAAACACTTGTATCAGTTTCCAGTAGATTCAGGACCCATGGTGAATATTTATGAATAACTAGACTTGTATTGGACCGGAAAGAAGCGTAAATGGAGGTACATTCATTGGTGTCGAAAACCTTTCAATATATTAATCAACATCAAATATATGAAGGCCTTATTAACCACCAGTGGAAAATGCAGGAAAAATACAAATTCCATCTAAAGAATTGGGTACAGCAGGAGCTTACATATATCAAAATATAAAAACTCATCCTTTCAAAACCTTACAATCCAAACCCACCGCTCTAAACGCTTCCTTAAGATAACGACGTCCGAACATCAGTTCTTGGCGAACTAAATGGGTTGCGAGATATAAAAATGAAAATACTCACAAAATTCTATGAAGTATGATATGACAAATTGAATGGTTACATTATTAGACGGGTAGTAATAAAAACTCAATGGGAAACCCTTGATGATGTTTACCTGCAGGAATAATAAATTATCCCTTATTACGATTTCTGTAATCTGTGCGCCTTTCCTTTCCTGCTGTGTGGAATTATACCCTTACAAAATATCTTAATCGTAATATACTATACTGAAACAGTTGTAAAAACCGAGGACATAACTCGATACACCATATTTGCTATTTCAAAAATTGTTTCTATCGACTGTTCCTTATTCGAACGTAGGATGCACGGTCTAAAAGTTAGATCTCTTAAACAGTTGACAGTATTGACGTTATAGCTGAGATATATTGCAAGCCAAGTGTTAAACTAGAAGTAGGCTTGTCTTTGTATTCGTTCAAGATATTTTCTTACGTGATCATTATGCACTGAAAAAGTATAATGAGCTATCGCCATTGTACTAACAGGAATTACTAAACAAAAATCAAATACTACACAAACAATGCATTTTTTGTTATGCATCATCCCTCTATTTTAATTATGAGTACTTCATCAGAATCCTGAATGAATTTAAGTTACATGTAGTTTTAAAAGTTATGACAGGTAAAATATATTGCTGACATTATGAACATAAACGACAATAGGCTGAATACGAAACAAGCAACGCTAGCAGAAACCCAAAAGTTTGACAAGCGCTCCAAATTAATGCCTTTGTTATAATTGTTCCTTCGTTAAAGCAGCTTTCGTATAAGAAGAAACAACGCTAACTGTTGAAAATCGTCCAGTTTCATTAAATTGACATCTTGTCACCATTTGAAATAAACCTTTTAGAGTGCTTGTTAAATAAAATATTTAACGATTCTGTAGCATGTTAGCCAGTTTATAAATTAGTTTAACTATTGTTTTATTTAAATACTTTACGAATTTCAGGAATATAAGTCGACTAGTTACGTCGAAAATGTAATTGGAAAAAAATATTGTATTAGTTTTTCAAAATCTAATGGGTTGTTGCGCAGAACATCAGTTTGTATAAATATTTACTTTAAGATCGATTCTAACAACGTCAACAACTCAACTGTCAATTTGCATTTTGTTTGTCATGTATTTGCGCATTTGCGAACCGAAGGGCACAAAATTTGCATCAACAAAGAAGTAAATTGATAAGAGTTAGTCGCAAATCTAATCCGGACCAACTTGAAAAAGAAATTGTTTGAACGATCATATATGCAAGCATTCATAAACAAAGACCTACCATGAAAGCCATATTTAAATAACTAAAAAACGATGATCGTGTTAATTTTAACGGAAAATTGTCATCTTTTATACGTCTTATGCTTAATTTGGTTTTTCAGTCGAAAAACGGAAAATAATATAAAACCTGATATTCGTAAAACCTAGTTGAGTTGTTAAAGCAACTAAACACTACATTTGATTTTCCAATGTTCCATCCGAAGGTACTCGATTGGCCAGGAAACGAGTCTTATTTACCTAAAAATTTTGAATTTTGCTAAACCCTTGCTGTTCCAAGTAAAGTAGGGATCTTTAACGTGCGTGACAACACCCACACACGGGACCTACATTCTACCTCTCTTCCGAACGATGGCATTTTTGTGGAAAATGCTCGCCTAACATTTTTCAAGCAGTCCGTGTCTGGCATCGAACCCGAGACGTTGGACTTGGAAGTCTCATACAAAACCGACTGAGTCACGCATTCGCGTTAAGGCTATTACAGCAATACAAAAAGAAAAAGAAACATTGTATACTGTAACGAAACATACTTGAATATCTCGCACGCGGTTTCTTTAGCTTGGGATGGTGAAAGCAGTAAATGTTTAAAATTACCCATAACTAAGGGAAAACGTGTGATTACTCTTCCTTCTGATGGTAAAAGGGTGTCACTTTAAACTCTTTACTAATGTATAAATTAGAACATAAACAGAAGATTACCGTAAATTTGTAACATGGCTACATGAAAGATTCCGTCTAAGTTGTGAAAGAAATTCAGTTTTAGCAATGGAAAACGCAATATATCATCATGAGATAACAGAGCGTAATCCAATATCTTCTTGGAAATAAGCCATGTGATCATTTTGAGCTACCCTATTGAAAATTTGTCACAGGTCAAAAGCTACTTTGTAGCAAACAACACAACTTTCAAGTTAGACTACTTAAGAAAAGTAGAGGAGGACAAGTTTAGTGTTATCTGTGTGCGACGTACAATTTACCTATACAGGGTGTCCGGAAAATACGTGTACAACGTAAGAACAAAGATTCTTTGGCTCGAAATAGATCGATTTGAGCCAACTTACCTATTATACAAGTTGCTTCATTTAGCCGCTAGAGGGCTTCAAAATTGTGAAAAATATTTGATATTTTAAAATAACTCGAAAACGTGTCGATAGATTTTGACCATTTTTGGAGTGCGAGTTTCTACTTTCAATTGACATCTTTTGGTGGTGTACGCAATATTTTTAAAAGCATACGAGTGTCCCAAAACGATGTATTGTATAAATATCCGACCATTACCTTTTCCTGTTTATGCATGACTACCAATTTTTTATGAGTAGCCGGCTTAATTTGAAAACTTTTTTGTCTCTTGTAAAATTTTGATTAGACAAGCGATTTGGCAGAAAAAAAGTAATTTCAAATGTCTGCATATTTTCGTCATCATTGCTGCATTAACTGTAAAACGGGGCAAATAAAAGAACATAGTATAGTAATAGCCTTTGCTTTTGTTTTGTTATTTAATTTGAATATTATTTAACTTCAGTTTGCCTGTCAAGTCGTGAATTTCTGCTTAATTCAATAAAAGTTTGCATCTTTCATCTTACATTATGAGTACTTACACAAACAACGAACAGGTGGATATGCTTTTGGTTTTTGGATTTTGTCAAAGCAATGGTCGTGAACGCGTCAGAGTCTTAGGGAAAGATTTCCTAATCGCCGAATGCCAAACCACCAAACATTCGCAAATATTGAAAGACGTCTTCGTGAAAATGGTAGCTTTCAGTCAAGAAATGTGGATCGAGGACGTCAACGTACCACAAGAACTGCGGATCTGGAGGAACAAATTTTGGATAGAGTTGAAGAAGGCCCGAAAAAAAGCACCAGACGCTTAGGATTTGAACTACAAGTTCCTAAAAGTATTGTTCATGATGTTTTAACGGAACAGTTATTACACCCATAGCACGTTCAACAGGTACAAAACCTTTTGCATATCGATCCTGAGAGATGTCTAGCTTTCTGTCAATTTATTCAAGATCAGAGAATTCAAAATGCAAATTTCAGTCGCAAAATTTTATTTACAGACGAAGCTTCTTTTACAAGATCTGGTATTACTAACATACATAATGAACATGTTTACGCTGTAGAAAATCCTCATGCAACTAAAGTGACTCACTATCAACATGAATTTAAGATTATTGTCTGGGCTGGAGTTATTGATAATTTTATTATCGGTCCTGTTGTGATACCAAATCGATTAAACGGAGACAATTACTTCAACTTTCTACAACAAACATTGCCGAATTTATTGGAAGATCTGCCATTGTTGCTTCGCCAAGACATGTGGTTCATGCACGATGGTGCTCCTCCCCACTTTACTCTAGCTGTTCGACATCATTTACACGAAAAATATCCGGATCGATGGATTGGAAGGGGATATGATGCTCCTAAAAATTGGCCAGTACGATCGCCGGACTTGACGCTCTGTGATTATTTTTTGTGGGGTACTTTAAAATCTAAGGTTTATTCGTCTCCACTTGATAGCGAAGAAGAATTGTATAAACGAATTTTAAATGCAGCCAACTCTTTAAAAAATAATGCACAAACAATGCAGAGGGTTTAGTTAAACTTCTTACGAAGAGTTAATTTGCGCATTGAAGAAAATGGCGGCCATTTTAAAAATTTATTGTAATGGTCCAACACTTGTACCGCGCTTTTAATTGATAGTAATAAAAATAAACAAAACAATGAAATAAAAATAAAAAAACAGACATTTGAAATTACTTTTTTTCTGTCAAACCGCTCGTTTAATCAAAATTTGACAAAAGACAAAAAGTTTGCAAATTAAGTCGGTTACTCATAAAAAAAAATTGGTAGTCATTGCATAAACAGGAAAAAGGTAATGGTCGGATATTTATACAATACATCATTTTTGGGACACTTGTATGCTTTTAAAATTATTGCGCACACCACCAAAAGATGTCAATTGAAAGTAGAAATCCCCACCGCAAAAATGGTCAAAATCTATCGACGCGTTTTCGAGCTATTTTAAAATATCAAATATTTTTCACGATTTTTGAAGCCCTCTAGCGGCTAAATGAAGCAACTTGTATAATAGTTAAGTTGGCTCAAATCGATCTATTTCGAGCCAAAGAATCTCTGTTCTTACGTTGTACACGCATTTTCCGGACACCCTGTATAATTCGAGTAACTATGTGTCACTACCAACGGCTCAAGTTGACAATTAGGTGGGTTGCGAACCAGCTGCAATGGAGACGGAGTGGGTTCTAAAATGCTATATAAAAAGAATAAAATAGAGAGGGCGCCAAGTGAATTTGCATCCAGGCAACCACCAAGTACCTCGCACTACTTAAAATACCAAAAAGTGCGGCTACCTATATGCCGAGATACCGTTACTAAAATAATGCCTTGTCACAAACTGTTACATTATTAAATGATGCCAGTAAGTAGGTCATGTAGAAACAAATATATATTGGAGACAGGTTCTGTTCCTTAATCTAAATAATCTTTGAGAACAATTAATTATAATCAATGTACGTTCAGTAAGACAAAAATAATAAAATAAAATAACATGGTTAATGCGCACGGATGATTTATATTATTGACGCCGCTTGAGCTCAGGCGCACGCACGATTTATATTCAACGATGGTGTCGTCGTGCGACAAAACAAAAGGCTAGAGAACAACGCGTAAATTAAATAATTGCAACTGTTGTGAATAAATCGTAACTTAAACAGATATTAAAAACTTGCGTGTTCCTAGGATCCAAGTACACCTTCCGTTTTCAATGTGAAGCCAGGTGCTGCTCTAACATTTACCAAATGCGCTACCATAAACTACGATCCAGAATTTGAAATCCCAAATTAAAAAAAACTTACAGTAAGGGTTTTCTATCTAACAATGGTCTTCAATAATTTTCGCCCTTCCAAAAGATCAATATTGCGAAATTCCACAGGTGGCTTAACAGCAGTAAAATGAAGTACAAATCTCTCATAAGAGGTAGAAACTAGCGAAGTCAATAAACAACCAATATTTAGACAAATCTACAACACTTATCGTTTCACAATTGCACTACGAAATAAATTCCCAATAAGGATGATTTCAAAATTATAAAATATTCGAATCACTTTACTTCATTCTTCTGTTAGCTTTATGATACTATCTCTCCAACTGACAAGACTCGAAAGTATTAAGGAAAATCTTCTAGCATCTCGCGGGAAACAATGGAACCACTTAAACCAGGGTTCTAAATAAGAATAAGTCGTTATTTCTTGAAGTTTCTAATTACTGCATCTACACACCAGGTGTCTGCACAAGTATTCTGTTATTATATCCAAAACGATCTTAGAAACTTTACTAAAGATTTGTTTACATTTTTAATAAGGGACAATTGTACATCTAATTAAAGGTCTATTGTTAACTGATGATTTATTTATATATATATATATATATATATATATATATCTAGATGGAAAACACAAAAGAAAGCAATTATCCATTATCGCAATGATTTAACAAATTAACGGTTACCTAAAACAAGGTATTGACTATTTAATTTATCGAATAAATTTTCGTTTTAGAAGCAAAATGGATTTGAGTGAAAATTATGTTTAAGCGGGCATATTCTGAACAGGTACACTATATGGAGTAATGACTTAACCAGGGAAAAAGGGTATTTAATTTATGACAAAAAATAAACGTAACAAGTTTATTGTTGGTATAGCAAAAAAAAATAAATGTACTTGTGTAAAATAAGGCCACTATCTTCTGTCAATTTTAAGCTGAATAATTCAAAGGTATATGTGAACAAGCATTTTTCTTAAGGGTTACAAGGATGTCAACTTAAGCTGACAATCAGACACTGATCATCGATATAAAACAATCAAGTAATCATGTTTTGGTTTAGAAACTGCAAAACAAAACTTAACTGAATTTAAAACTTTAAAACTATTATTAATGGGTTATACATCTTTGAATTATAATATAATTTTTTCCAGGTAAACCACTAAAAGTAAAAAGTACAGAATTATTAGACCGATGTCAAAAACTTAGCTGTAAACGAGTTTTAAAAGAAAAGAACATTATGACAGTTGTTGGGCTCTACTATCTTTTATAGAGATTAATTAAATGCCAGTCGACACATAAATAGAATAAATAATGCCATTTAGAAACAAGATTCACGGCATACATGTACATACGTGCGTATGTATAAGCACATACGTAAACGTAGGGCAGACTAAAACATACATAAACTCCTCTCTTCTTTCCGTTTACCTCTTTTAGGGAGCGGTCTGGTAAGGTTGTGTAGTAGCAATATCGGAAACTTAGTCGCCACCTGGCGTGTTCGGAATCTTTTCTTTACGTAAGTCGTCGCTGCTGCGAAAAGCGAGGGGTTTCTACGGGTGACGATGTTCACCGTCGCGGTTCCGAAGTCTCGACAGACGAGGATATCAAAGGTCGTTCCGTGGAGCACTATATCCTGCAATGATTGTCCATGTTGTGGGTCGCCGTTCTATTCACTTTAAGACGCACTAGATTTTTCATTCTGCCATTCTGGAGGACATCGAGAGACTAAAGCTTTTATTGTTGGCTCCTTGTCTTCGTAGTCCGAGTTGTGGTGCCTAAACAGCTGTCGCTGCCAGATGTTGCGGTTTAGAAGTCGGCTGTCGACATGGCTAGCGTGGGGATTCCTTTGTATTTTTATCCATGGGGATGCTTTCGTATTTCCATCTCTATTGCGTCGCGGCACCTTGTGTAAAATGATGCCGCATTCCTCTATGTCAAACAGCAGCCGTCAAGCATGTTTGAACGCTCCGAGAAACACATAAACGACGGCATAAAGAATTGACTTTGAGCTCAAATTTATTTTAAGGCCATCAGGTGATATCGAGCTCAAGGATAAGGCGCCTCAAGCAATTGCAATGACCCACGTTCGTCTTGTGCTGCGATAGGACTGCACTCGCGTGGAGTCTAATTCAGGTATATCGTAATTGAATTATAGAAAGGTAAAATTAAATTGACCTATTATAGGACTTCCAATAACGCATTCCTCTGTCACAAGAAAAGTGTAGCAGAAGCTTGTGTAAAAAATGCATGAATCCTAACAGTTAACTAAACAAAAAATTGACTATGATATTTTCAAGTTGTTTTTGAGCATGAATAGATTATGTTATCGAACGCGTACGATTTTTGGAAAAGTTAAAAGCATTCCAAAATAAAGTCGACACATCATGGACTAGCTATAAAGGCTGATTACAATATTATCCGAAAGACTTTAAGTTCACTACATAAGTCGCACGCGAGATAAATGCTGCAAGGTTCCTTAAGTCTAGTTTAGAGTTTGGTTCTACGCCTCGTTCCGCCTCTCGTCTTATATCTTACCCTCCGTCACGTGTCATGTCTTGCGTATGTTTCTCGCAATATTCAATTTTAGACCTTCTTTCCTTTTTTTCTAACGAAGTCTCCGTTTTAGCGTTTCAAAGAATTGATAATTGATATAGAAGTTTGTCATAAATGGATTAAAATTGGTTCGTGCATTGGAAAATTTAACAATGTGCAAAAATGCTATTATTTGGGTTTTGCAATAAAATCAATTATTTTGTCATCTTCCAATTAATTTCTTAGACAAGATAAAATCGTCCGCTAGAGCCTAAAGGATTTGTTAAGGACTACAAAGCACCGTTAGTGTAATAAGTCAAATAAATGATATAGAAGAAATAAGTTTATGTAAGTGGCTGTGAACACATTGATTATTTTATCTGTAGGTATCTTAGAGTAAGCTTTACATTAGATTTGTTTTTGACCAGGGTATCCTCTAAAAAAACATGTCTTTGAACATAAAAGTTTTAATTTCCTAAATTTTGAAGATAACAGGCGACATGGCACACTTCTTGTGTTTTAGTCGGTAATATATTGGCGCAGCTGTTCAGCTTTCTTTGCGGTTAGAAACTACAGGGTTACTACAAAAGAATCATCGGGTTTGACAAAGCTATATTTCAGTTAGTATTACAACTAGAATAGTAAATGATATGTCGGTAGACAGAGAAAACATTAAAGTTTTAGCGCATTACAATTGTACAATGTGTGCTCCTTGAGTCACACGACAGACGTCCAAACAATAGTCCAGTTCAGCCCATACACGCTGCAATGCATCTCGGTCGATACTGTTAATAGCATCGGTAATGCGCCTTCCTGAGATAAGCCAGTGTTGTAGGTAGTGGTGGTACGAAAACCGTATCTTTAATGTACACCCAAAAATAAAAATTGCACGGTGTAATATCAGGAGAATTGGGAGGCCACGCAAATAATGCCAAATCTTCTGCAGCACAACTGCTTATGCAACGATGAGGTAATCAGCCGTCAGTTGCGGAAATAGCTACAGTTGCAACATATCGAGGTATGACATACTGGTCACAGTTTTTTCATAATAGAAAAACTGTCCATACACTTCTGTGCTGGATACGGCACAAAAAACATTCGATTTTTGAGAATCCCCTTCTTGTTAGACGTTTTCATGAGGATTTTTCATACCCTATATCTGAATATTCTGAGGGTACACCTTGCCACTTAAATAAAATGTCGCTTCGTCGCTGAACACCAGGCGGTTAGCAAATCTGTCTCCTCCATTGCTTCCTGCATGTTATTACAAAACCGGGTTTGCTTGACACAGTCGTCTTGTCGTAACTTTTACTCCATCTTTATACCGCACGGTTTGAATTGCAAACGCTTCCCCAAAATTTTCCACGCACTTCGTTCCGGAATATCAAGTACACCGCTTGCTTGACTGGTGGATTATTGTGGCGAACGCAGAAAACATTGTTTAACCGCATCCACTGTTGCGCCTGACACTCGTGATCTTCCGGTGCTTTTACATTTATTAAGTGCACCTGTGGTCTTGAATTGTCGCATCCATCGTAGAATGCTCTGGTGACCTGGAGGATCAATTTCGTATTCCCGTCGGAATTCACGTTGCACTGTAACAACCGATAAACATCGCGCGTATTCTAACATACAAAATGCTTTCTGCTACATAGTCGCCATTTTGATTACTGCAGAGGTGACGTTGCCGTGCGCATGACAAGCTGCCTCCGCAGGCGCAAGTTTTAAACGTAGAGGTTGTCGCTGCCTATTGACATGCCATTTATTGTTCTATCTGACATATTTTCCGAATCATAGCTTTGTCAAACCAGATGATTCTTTTGAAACTCCACAAACCATCTCGATTCCCACACATCCATCCAGTAGTTCAAAGATTCTTGTAGCTTAATTGCTTTTGTGTACACCTGTCTAAAATATATGTTAATTATAGAGAAGTTATACTTTTAAATTACAATAGATTTATCGTTAATGGCTGCGTACATAATTTCGAATAAATTAATTGCCTATACACTCTTTGTATGCCACGTTTTACAAATATTTTCGGTTTTAAATTACGCATGCTTCTGCACAAATCATTATTATTGCTTGGGAAGAAATGGCAAGCGTTCCATTCTACCAAAACGGTGTGTTTTTGGTATCCTGATACAAAAATTTACGTTTCTAAAATTACCATCTTTTTAACAATAAGAAAAGGCGTATGCAGAAGTGATTGTGTCTTTGTCTCCAATGGTGTTTCCTATTCATTGGACCTCTGCAGTTGCTTTTCCCACAACATTATTAACTTTTAATCCAATATAAGATCCTATTTTGAGTTATATTGTAGTATTAATACACGCAATTATAGACAAAACTGTAGATATTTTAAAAAACACTATAAAGCCAAACTAGTGCAAGAACAAATTAAACGTACACAACTTGGTCACTAGCTTTACCATACAGTTAACTATTACTTGAATAGTCATAATGTAATTGTTGTAGGCTAACTACAAGTCACTTGTTGTGTTTACTTATCCACAATTTCTTTATTGCAAATAATTATTTAAAATTTGTAAAAATTGTAATTAGTTGAGGTTAAGTTTGAGTAGCGTTAGCTAGACTTCGCCTCATGTACTTCTTAACATTGTGTTGTAAATTACGATGCAAATAAAGGCACTATAATAATAATAATATTAATCTTTTATTTTTCGAACCATGTTTGGCTCTGTTAGGCTTAGGTTATGATAGAACATTTTATAATGATATCAAAATCCTACTGTTGTATGGTGGTCTCTACGTTGACGATCATCCTGGCACCAGTATGTATCGAATACAGTTAATACTACAATTTTAATAGTGCAACAGGTAGGTTGTTTCAAACAGTGAGAGAATTGCATTCCATGTATTCACACAGTTTACTGTAATTACTATATAATTTCAAAATCAGCAAAGGAGCAAACTTTGATTTTTTAAAGTACAATTGGATGTTAATAGTGTATAGATTGCTGTTTCAATCACTACATAATCGAACTATTTAAAAGGTTAAACTTTGGTTAATATGAAACTGTTGGTCCGAAACGTGCTCTGTATCAAAAGTATACTACACCCGTGTTGTGATGAGATCATTTTCATAAATATTTTTTTGCAATCAGCGATGTAAGGTGATGTAAGCTGATGCAAACGCAAAGACGTTTGTTGTCGCAAAAATATGGGCAGGAATTCTTCGTATTCTGTCAGTAAGTTTGAAGACACAATTAGAATGTTGTAAAGCACACGCAGGAAAGATCTCCCAACAAGAAAGTTGGGGATACCGATTACGCATTTCTCTAACAATCGTTATAAATTGATACAAAGCAAGTTTTGTTGAAAATTGAAAATCACTGAAGTGTATTACCTTTATGCCTTCGTTTCACGTACGTTTCAAATAATTTAATCAGACACCGGAAACTCATTTATTGCAGGCAAGGGTTCGTCAGGAAATATAGCATTTCAAGCGATAAAACTGGTACGGTTGTTTTTAAATACTCAACCAAGCGCGGTTGTGAGAGAACGAGGTACAAATTATTTTTAACTTTGCTGAATGTAATCAAAGAAAATAAAGCTTTGTTTGGAGTAAAACATTTGGAAACATCCAACTGCACTTTAATTAAATTAATACGAATTTAAAAGTACGGTGTTCCTGTGAGTTTTAAATTAGGATTCTTGCAAGTAAAAGCTTCCATTACATAGCCTAAGAAATCATACACAAAGTGAAAAAGGCTTTAGTGGTGTTTTCGTAAAGAGTGAAATTAATTGCACTCTTAAAAAGGCCATCTCTTAATTACCAAGACCAACTCGCTTTTTGTTTCCTGATGTCTGATAGGTACCTTAATATACTTTCCGCAGGTGCAACAACATTTACATTGTATAATATATTGTAGCGAACGTAATACGTCGATTACTTATCATAGGAATATAAACAACGTCAAAGTGTCTGTAGAAATTGCTAGGAACCCGGTTTCAGATATATAATTGCCCGGACTGGATCAGAAGCATGATATCCTAATCGCGTCTATAATTACATACACAATATAATTAAAGAAATAATATTTTCTGTACAGTATATGCTGCTGATAGACTTTATAGAAAGCCGCGAAAGTGAGTAGATCGAACTGATACGTTTTGTTAAATATGTGGCGAGTTTATGATTAAATTTCACAAAAAGATAACTACCTTAATCAAAAAAGCTTATAGACTTTATCTTGAATGCAAACTAAGAGATCACGATAAACCTTGAGCGCCACATATCATATGGCTTAACGAAGCCCGTAAGTCAATGCCTTTTGCGGTACCTATGGTGCAGTGAGAACCTACAGTTCATGTTACAGATTACTATTTCTGTTCAACGAATCTATCTGGAATTCCACTGAAGTCGAAGTATACTGTGAAATTCCCTAACTTGCAATCCGCTCTCAGAACAGCTCTTCACAGTCAGAATTTGTCCGTTCCCAAATATCCAGAATCGTATACACAAGATGATGACATGGACGTTGCTGAAGATAATATTGTTGAACCCATTTAAGAAGGCACGAACCCTGATTTCCAACTATTTCATATAGGTACTCCACATTTACTTTCACAAGATGAGGTTAACAACTTAGTGCAGGACAAATTTCTAAAAAACCTTAACTGAACTGTTGGTATCTAAATTGCAAGGTTGAAATGCACTACAGAGTGGTACGCAAATTTCTACATAAAAAAAGTGAATAAGATTTCCTTAATTTTTGGCATCGTGTGATTAGTTGGTGTTCTATGTAGATGTTCCTGGATTAATGGATGCATTATGATGCAAACCGAAAACTAATGAGCAAATACTATTTATTGCTGTTTCTTCTGTAAATGACATAGTAGAGCAAGCAAAGGATAAACACCAGTATGTGAAAGACTGGAAAACGCGACAAAATCTTGTTGCTGGAGAAAGAAATGTTAATCCTCCCTTCATTGATACACATAAAACAGGGACTGATGATAAATTTTGTCAAAGCTTTAAATAAAGATGTGAAATAGTTCTATACGTGAAAGAAAAGTTTCCCAGACTAAGTAATGCAAACATAAGACAAGAAATTCTTATTGAACCGCAAATTCGTCACATTATAAAGGACAATATATTCGACTCAAAACTACTTCATAGATATCAATTAAAATGGTGTGTCCAAATTTCTTGGGAAACACAAAGGCGAAAAGTTATGAACAAATTGTGAATCTTTAACTTTCCACATACAGCGGTATGGGTTACAACATATCTTTGAAGATTTATTTTCGCCACTAGCACTTATACCTTTTCTCCGCAAATCTAGCGGCTGTGAGTGATGGACATGGTGAATGGTTTCACAAGGACAAGGTATTGTAAAAATCGATACTTGGGGAATTGGAACCCCACAATGCTTGCAGAATATTGTTAGATATTAATCAGAGATACTCCAGAGGCAGACGAAAATCACATGCTAAATTCTTTGAAGGTTTATTTTCACCACTGTCATTTGGACTTTTTCCCCGCAAATCTAGCGTCTGTGGATGACGAATAAGGAGAAAGATTTCACCAATACATTATGTATTGTGAAACCTGATACTTCAGCAGTTGAAGTTCCACGAAGCTTGTAGATTATTGTTGGAATGTAATCAGGGATGCCCCAGAGGTACCCTATAGACGAAAATCACACGCACAAAATTTCTGTATTTGGTAGGGACGTAGTATGCACAACTTGTATTATAACAAACAAAAACATTACATATCAAGACGTTCCACTATAAAAACATGAGTAACTTTTGACTAGAGGGTGATTGAAAAGTTCTTGTTAGCAGATTTGTAATCAGCAGAAAAATCTTATAGGGAATATCATCTGCAAATTAGGAAACACAAAAAATGTTTACAATTTGTTGCTCACTGTAATATGTTTTTAATATGTAGGCCCCAGAGCATTTAGAAACCCAATCCAACAATAAACGCTACAGATTTTTATTATAAATCAATAGCCCCATCAATTGCTGCAAAAACAAATAGGCCTAAGGAACCACTGACAAAAGCAAATTGAATCAATAGATCACACTTTATTGCTTCCAATTTTGATAATCATTTTAACCCTTGAGCCTAAGCGACCCAATCGGCCCAGACAATACTTGTTTAATCTGTTGAAAATATTTCAAGTACAAAGCATACAAGCGGCGAAATAAAAAACTATGTAACACCCTCCGAAGGAAAACCAATTAGATAAATTAAATCAAAAAGAACATTATGTTAATAAATTTGCCCTTAAGAATTGAGATTCCCGTAACAATTTAACGGTGTGTTGCCTAACTGCAGTGTTGCGGCAGCAGGTTCCTATGGAAAAAGTTATAAAAAAAAAGAAAAATAATGCAGGTAAAAAATCAAATAGTTGAAATATAAACGACCTAAGTTAGAAAATCACTTATTCTAAAAGGCTTTTCCTTTATTATAATTAAAAAGCGCCAAACAGGTTGTCACAGCAATTTCTTTGATATTGTTCCTACACGTAGGACTGTAATGTGTTAATTTTCATACAGTTCAGCTTCTCCTATTTTATAATTATTATTAGATTTGTTAGTACCTGTCACGCTATCTCTTGGCTTACCTTCGCTTCACAATTTACCTTGTAGCTGCGTTACAGTCGTTTTCCTTGTTGTTTATTGGTTGCTGGTATTTATCCAATGCTCGCAATTAAATACCAATCTAAAGCTGATAACGTTTATGTAGGCATTTGTTCTTATTTCATTGCATGGTGAACTCGTTCTGCTAATTTTACACCTTGTTAATTTTGCATTTATAATCACACACAAAGGAAAGGGTAATTTAAAGGAATGTATCACCTACCTTTCACTGGTTGTAGTTGTTGATTGCACTTGCAATGCTATCAAATAATCATGGACTGTATAATGTTCACTAATTGTTGCTAATTATTGATGCTCGATGCACCAAACTAAATAACGAACCAAAAAAAGAAGCAAGCACGACAAACGAATGGCGTCGAGGAATTTTAATTTTCAATAACTCGGGTAATTGTTAAAGATACATATTCCATTTTAAAACAATTTGTTGAAGAGGAAGTTCATCCCAACCAATTTCTAATATCCATACAGATTGAATCAAATGTTTTGCGAAGAACACCAATGGTGATAATAACCCCAGAGGGTCAAAGATCCTTGCAATTTCCGAAACCATATTCCTTTTGGTACAAGGCCGATCAACGATATTAAGATTGTAACACAAAATATCACTCAATGGTTGCCAGTGCAGTCCTAAAATTTTTTGAGACGTATTGTTTAGCTCTTCAAACAAAAATGCTTGCTGATACCTAACGGAATCAGGTAAATGGTCAATGACACTTGGCACGTTGCTGTTCCACTTTCGCAACATAAAACCACCGGATTGGCAAATTTGGTTTAATTCATACACGAGTCGTTTGCCATCGTCTATCTAATCACACTCTGTAATCAAATCATCCACGTACTTATCCGACGCTAAAATGTTGGAAGCGATAGGAAAACGTAACGATTGACTTTTTGCAAGTTCTTGAATTACACGCATGGCTAGAAATGGTAATGACGTGATGCCGTATGTAACAGTGTTTAGCTGATAATCGATAACAGACTCCGAGGACTTAAATCTCCAAACTATACGTTGATAGTCTCGATGACTAGTAGAAAAAAGAATCTGTCTATACATTTGTTTAATGTCCGCAGTTAAAACTACAGAATGTAAACGAAAGTGTAATGACAACTCCATGATATCTTTTTGAAGAGGGGGGGCCTGCAAGTAAATGATTATTTAAAGATCCTCCACTTTGAGCGCTGGCTGAAGCGTCAAATATGACACGAAGTTTTGTAGTTGTACTGTCTGGTTTGAATACGGCGTGATGTGGTATGTAAAATACCGGTGATAATGTAGACGATCGAGTTGAATCCGATAAAATACGAGACATGTGACCACTATCAATATAGTCTTGCATAAATTCTCTGTACGAATTATACAGTTGAGGATTTATTTCCAAACGGCGTTCTAGCGAAAGAAATCTTCGAAGTGTTATTTCCCGAGAGCCAGCAAATAGCGGTTCAGGACCATTGAAAGGTAACAAAACAATAAAACGACCGGTGTCATCCTGTCTGTGAGTGTTCACAAAATGCCTTTCACAAATTTCCGCATGAGAAGATAATTTGTTACAATCTGGAATATTGTCCAGTTCCCAAAATCGAGTAATGTTAGCATCTTCTACAAGTACAGCTAATGATATACGAGATGTAAGAGAAGAAAGAACCTTCCTGTTAATATTCACCTAAAGGTAGTGTGAATTGCCACGGGTTCTTCTGGTGACCCAATGCGAGTTGCATTTAATAAGTTATTGATGGTAATATATATATATATATATATATATATATATATATATATATATATATATTATATTAACAACGGCTATGGATCTGCAGTTACTAACCAATTGATACGATGGAAAAATCTTAACAAGAAAGTAGCATCACTAAAAAATAGAGGGATATTTTTACTGGAATGTAAAAGGAAAAAACTTGTACCAGCACACCTACAACATATACAAAACAATGTCAGCAAATTATATTACATACAAAGCCCGGAACAACGCAGGAAATTGAACGATTTTAACAACAGGTTAGTACTTAGATTAATGGGAATAGAGATATTGTAATATTTACATAATCAACCGTCCGTCGTGGAACTGTGAAGACCAGTCGAGACGGTTAATTAAGGCCAGGCAGACTAAAACTCAGCAGCGTAGGTCGTGGTTCAAACTCATAACTAAAACCTTGCTTGTACTTACCAATTATGCAATATGAAGAAAAATCATCAATTTATAATAAACATGGGCGCCAATCAGCGGAAAGGCACTGATACCTAATAAAAGTAATCATGAAATAAACTTCATAGTTTAGAAAAAAAAAATAACATTTTATTATACCATCGACTGTCAGGAAAAGCATATATAAACAAATATATAAACAGTCTTGACTCGAAATGAAATAAGGCCTACAGGGCCCACTATTCCGACATAAAATAAACGTAATTCTATCTAACCTAATTGCTATCTAGGGACGTGCACGTCGTCACGTATACCTAACCTTAGCCTAACTATGATTAACTTAATACCTTTAATTAATTTAGCAAAAGCACTAATAAGATTGCTTATCCTATTTTTAATTGTTTACAGATTACTTGTTTTACAAGCAACTATGCTAATTGATAAAACAGAACTAAAATTCCAAATAGACGCAATACCACACCTTATCAAATGTCTGCATCAGCGTTTAATACAAAAAGTACAAGAATCTATTTTAAAATTATACTAATAAAATTAATATTGTGCACAGATGCAATATATTACAAAAAGTATTTGTAAGTATAGTATAAAAGCGAAACGTTATTTATACAAATATATTAATGCTGTACATCTTGTGTTAAACCATTTCTTACTTTTACAAAGAAAAACAACAATGAAAAATCTTTGTAACCAACCATTTGTAAATATTCATAACACAAAACAACAAAATAACTTCGCGGGAAACGTTGTTCATAAAGAAGTAACAATTATTTGACAGGCCCGATAATGTATGTACACGGAACCCAGAATTTATACTCAGGTTAACTCGTTACAATTCAATAATGGTCTACATAAATCGATGTAGTATCTGGAGGAAATTTATATCAAAGTGTTACTTGCATTATTAAAATAAATGTCCTTTCAAACAAAATAAGTACTTACGTGTTCTAAGCAACACTCAAACACGTCTACACCCGAAGACACACATAAAAAAAAACCTGGAATCATGGCCGTTTCTTTCCATCTCACCACATTCCTGCAAACCCCCAATCAATTCGTCCGGCCCTGCGGCCGCATCATATGTTTAAAATACCAGAAACTAAACCCTCTCAATACATTGTATTGTAAATATTATGCGATCCCAGGTACCGTAGATGTAAAACGAAAGCTTTTTAAAATATAGAAGAATTCGCTTGTATGAGGTTATTCCACCACGGTCTATGCAGGCTTTGTAAAACGTACATATAATTCCACCACGATTCGTGAAATATACAAGTGATAATTAAATTGTGTCAACTATTAATACTATAAGAATTGGTACGCAGTAGCGTAACATTATATAAAAAATAATTATAAAATTTATGCTCAACAAAGCGATTGAAAATCGGGTTGTTACAATATCACAGACGAATTGTCAATTGTCTTATTGCTTGAATGAAATTAAAAGGATAAAAAATCATTGTCGAACCATATTACCCGAACACATGGTAATAGAGCATGATTTCAGACAATTTATATCTTTACAAAATCAGTTTCTAAGAATTAAGAAAGAAAATTTAAACAAAATTAGTAGATTAGAGGCAATGCAAAAGAAACCTATATCAACAGACAAAAAATGGTTCAAAAATATCTCAACCTTAGAACTACCAGAGGTGATAAAAACTATGCTATCTCTAGGACCTAAATTTAGTATAAGTACTACAAAAAGAGATATCGATTTTGAAAAATTGTTACCAGAAATTGAAAACACCTTATCGTTAATAGATGTAACTAAAAGAGATTTGTATTGATCAAAAATCACTGCGATAATAACTAATCATATCCATAACTACAATGACATACCTCATGATTTACATAAGATGATTTATCAAACTAAAATGTTTTTAAAACAGCATGATAATCTTTTAGTCCTCCAAGCGGACAAAGGAAATGTCACGGTAGTCATGGAAAAAACAGATTATATTGAAAAAATGAACGTTATCTTACAAGATACTGACAATTTTAAAAAACTTAACAGGGATCCAACCCGAACAATTGAAAAAAAGAGTAATACTTATATAACAGCCTTAGAAAAATCTGGGCACTTGAGTAAACAAGAAGCCAAACAGGCCAAACAATACAATTCAGAAGCTCCGAAGTTATATGGTAACCCAAAAATTCATAAACAAGGTTATCCCATGAGGCCTATTGTAGCGGATGTACAAGGACCAACAAATAACAGTGCGAAAATTATGGCGGATATATTAAAAAGTGCTTATAATAAAGACGATCAATATTACATAAAAGACTCTTTTGACTTTGCGGAACTGATGAACAATTTGGTAATACCAGAGGGTTATGAAGTGATTTCATTAGATGTGGTTAATTTATTTGGTAACATTTCAAAAGAAGTAGTGGTTAAAGTATTATATAAAAAGTGGGACTTAATAAAAATGGCATTTAAGGGAGGGAAAAAATTATTTGTGGACATTATAAATTTCATTATGGATAACAATTTCTTTGTCTTCAATGAAGAATTGTTTATACAAGTGTTTGGTTGTGCTATGGGGTCTAAACTTAGTCCAATTTTAGCCCAATATGTGATGGATGATTTATTGGACACTAATTTGTTGAAACTCAGTTTCCAAGTACCGTTTATTAAAAAGTATGTCGATGACTTAATCCTACCGGTTCCCAGTGAAGGAGGTAGTCAAGAAATACTCAACATCATGAACAGTTATGACAAACATATTCAATTTACAATTGAAGAAGAAAATAACAACAGCGTACCGTTTTTAGACACATTAGTAATAAGGGATAAGACCACAATCAAGTTAGATTGGTACCAAAAGGCTACAGCATCCAATAGATACATTCACTATGAATCAGATCATAATAATAACATGAAAATGAATTTAATAAAGCAAATGAGGAATAGAATGTTAAAAATATCACACCCAGATTTTCATATGAAAAACCGAAAATTGTTAAAATGTATAATGCTAAAAAATAGCTATCCTATAAAAATAATTAATAACTTACTACAAGTTAATGATACAACACATATAGTACATCGATCGACACCAACAGAACAGGAAATTAAATATATAGTTTTACCGTATCTTACAGGACTATCTAACAAGATTGGAAAAGTGTTTAAAGATGAAAACGTAAGAGTAGCATATAAATACAACCATACCGTTGGAGCATTATTGTATAGCAAATTAAAAAGTAAAACACCAAAGTTATACCAATCAAATTTAGTATATCAACTTACCTGTAGCTGTGAACAAAAATATAATGGACATACTAGTACCTTGTTAAAACAACGACTGTCATGTCACAAAAGTGACATTCAAACTAATAAAAATCGCTGCGCATTAGCAGAGCATATGTTGAACAACCTCGATCATACGATTGATTGGAACAATCCAAAAATTCTAGCAAAGCAATTGAATTATAACAAGAGATTAATTCTAGAAATGTACCATATATGGAAACAAAAAGCTGAAATTAATAAAAAAACCGACACACAACAACTAAGTAACATTTACACCTACCTACTACATTTACAAGACAATCGTAACGAGAGTAGGAATGAACATTAACCAATAAAGACATTTGGAACATACACGTTTATGGGAACGTACTCGATTATGTAGAAATTGACAAGTTACTATCTAACTTCATCACCTGACATACGATATGGCGAAATTAATTTATATTAAAAGTAATACTCGTTTTACATCCTTTTTAATCCAACCCAGCACGAGGTGAACAACAACCTGATACATGAATAATGCTTTTGAGAGTGATATTTACTGTGATATTTGACATTTAATGTTAAGTATTGTTATATTTGTATGGTTGTGATGAAAAGAATTGATTAATATCCCTGATGAAGTTGTCCAATTGACAACGAAAGCTTGGATAAAATTAACAGAACTTTAATAAAAAGAATGATATAAAGAACTTTTTCATTTAATAATAAGGTCCACACCCCTTATAATTTAAGTAGTATATATATATATATATATATATATATATATATATATATATATTGTAACAATTTTATTTTTTGGTTATTAAATCCGTTCATAAAAGTGCAAGAATTATAAAACACTTTTATTAAAATAATAAGTAAAATACATTTAACAACTTTGGTATTACGCTAAAGCGGCATCTTTATGTAGCATTCTATGTATAGTCAAATATCTGTGTCTTCGATAGCAATTTGCAAGTGCGTTTTGGTTGACAGCCCCCACCTGGGACACTCCGTTCGTCCGAGTGAGATTGATAACCAGTCGGCCATGCGAGATAGTAGAGTCAAGATGTACGAAAAAACGCAGGCCGGCAATTTGCGTATAAATTTTGAGCAGTCGTGACACATCTTTAAATAGCGGTTGGTATCCTATGAACGTTATTAAATTGTTTAATTGAGATATTTTATTTAGCGCAAAAACAACACTAAAAAATGCAACTTTGAAAACAACAAATCCAATCACTGATGTTAAAACCACTTTGTATTACAACCTGTAAAAAGCAACTTAGAAGATGGAAAATTTGACTAATTTATAGAAGACCATTTTATTACACAACGTAAAGATTTTATTTGGTAAGGCAGCGTGATTCAACATATTGCAGCAGCTGACGGATGTATTGTGACTGCATTTAATTCGACACCTGGAGCAATTCCATGTGCTAGAAGCTGTTGAGGATGAGCTGGGTCCACACAACATACAGTAAATTCCGCTTGATATTACAAGTACTTCTTTAAGGCCACAAAAAGCAGTTTCGGTTCGTAGTTAGTTTTAAGAATCTATTTTTGATGGTTTATACATTAGAAACACTTTAATTTGTTTGATTGTGTAAAAGTACGAATGTTATAAAAATTTCAATTATTTGTTGAGCTGGAATTTTCCAGTGTTAAAATTATAATTCACTATTTTGATGGTTTTAGAAACCACACACGTGGTTCATTATGTACCGTTAGTAACAGCAACAGGTGTTACTGACGTCACTTGTTTGTCTGCAGTATACTGCTGACAGATGTGTTCTAGAAAACAAATGCTTTGAACAGCGTTTGCCCAAGTTGAGTAAACAAGAATATTTTTGTGATCTGCTTTTTTTAGTAGAAATTAAAACTAATACAAGTAATTTAGAAAAGCAAAAACTTGAGTAACAACGTTTTTAAAATGTAATCCTCCTGAACAGATCTGCACGGGTCGGACCTTTTTAGTGTAACAAGTTTACACTAAGCTGTAAAATGTTTGATTATCAACAATTTTGATAAACCTTAATTTAAAATTCACGAACTCATTTAATTATTTATGAAATTTTGTTGCATTGCATTTTGTTTTAAAAGAGAATCTTTTGAGTAAATTATTGGTTCAAGATTAAAGTTTTTTATTTTGATCAAATATGGTCAAACCTAACAACTGGAAACTAATATCCTTAAGAGTAGAATTTTGATGCCAATTTTATATAGAAAATATCTTTTTAATATTTCTTTAGGTATGTTTGCGGGACATAAATAGTGTTCCACCTTTCTATTAATCTAATTATTACAATTTCTTACAGGAGCAGCGTCTTATTTTAAAATACACTTTTTGACTTTTACCTTTGGTTGTCCAAATTTGTTTTGACTATTTTCGTAAGGTTCAAATCATTTAGATTTATTAGTTTGATCTCATTAAAATATTAGGCTTTTGTAATCATGTCGGAAAAATTCCAAATTGTTTGTCTACTTAAAGAAGAACTGGAGTATGAACTGAAAATTAGAGGAGTAGTGAGTGAGAGACCAGTTGTGGAGAAGAGGAAAATTTTAGGAAGACTGTTAGCCAGAGAAGTAGATAAGCCTGGTTGTTTGATTGATCTTTCGTGTTATGAAGTAGATTTTGCAACGGAAAGTAAAGAAATTTCTGTTTCAGTTGAGTCAGTTCAAAATATTTTGTCCGAATTTGAAGGTGATTTATCAGATTCAATTTTTAGGAGAGCTTGTTCAAGGTTAATCCACCTTTCTGGTCGAGTTAAGCGCATGAAAATTCCTACGATAAATTCTGAGGAAGCAATTAAGTTTAGAAATGAGACCGTAGCAACCATACTAACCCTTGAAGCTGAGTTATATGATAAAATCAATAAAAGTGCAGAGTCCACCTATTTCGATCGGTCTGTTGTAGTATCTCCTTCAGTGGCTAGTGCACCCACCCATACGATTTCGTACATAACACTCTCTCTACCTATAGGTTAATGGCCCGTAAAATTCTCAGGAGATCCCAAACAACTATATTCATTTTTAGATAGAGTTAGTGATTTAGCACAATCTCGTAAGGTACCCGAAGCTGATTTATTTGGATCAGCATGTGAACTTTTTGTGGGAGATGCTTTGATTTGGTTTAAAACAGTAAAAAATTCATTGAGAGATTGGAACTCTTTATTAGAACGTCTAAAGGAAGATTTTCTACCAGGTTTTTCTGATGATGATATTTGGGAAAAAATCAGACATCGTCGTCAAGGTAAAGACGAAAGGATTATTTTATTTGTTGCGCATAGGCAAACTTTGTTTAGTAGACTGACTAACGAGCCAGCAGAAGTCACTAAAGTTAAGATGATTAGAAGAAATTTGATTCCTGATTATATTTCAGCACTTGCATTGTCGGACATTCAAGATGTTTCTACCTTAGTAAATTTGTGCAAAAAGTTAGAAGAAGCTTCTTTGATGAAACTAAACCTGGTTTCTGCATCTTCTAGTAAGCCTAACAAAACTTGTAGTCCTTCGAAGCATCCATTTGAGACCAAACATCCAGTGTTGAATGAGAAAATTTGTGCTGTTAAGAGTAGAGTGTTTCAAAATAAATTAGTTAATCCTCAAGCAACAGTAGCGGATAAGAGTACTTTGGAGTCATCAGCTTGTAATTCTTTTAGTCCCGATAAGAGAAATAATTTTGTTTGTTGGAATTGCTCCCGTAATGGACATTGGTTTAGAGAGTGTAGAGCAACCAAGAAAATTTTTTGTTTTGGATGTGGTCGAAAAGGCGTTAAGGCAACGTCATGTCCACAATGTTCAAAAAACCAGTAAGGCGGCAGGTGCATAGTGGTCGGCATCCTGTTCCGCGTCATAAGGCTACGGTTATGATTTGTAAACGAGAAAAATATTTTTGTAAAGACGATTGGTCGAGTTGGCTTACAGTTGTAAAAAATTTTTGTCAGAACTCTACGAAGCCTAAGAATAATACTTTGTTCATTGAGAAGCAGTTTGATAATCGACCTTACATTATGGTGAAGTTACTTGATAGAGACATTACCGGTTTTCTAGATTCAGGATGCACTACCTCAGTGGTAGGATCCTTAGCTCTTTCGATAATCAGAAAATTAGACTTAAAAATTTTTAGTTCAGCAAAAACAGGTATTACTACAGCTGATGGTTCAGTAAAGTCTGTTTTAGGTTCGGTTGATTTACCAATTTGTGTAGGTAGTGACTGTCGTATTCTTAATGCATTAGTGGTTCCGTCCCTACCTCATGCCTTTATATTCGGTAGTGACTTTGCAAAATTATTTGGTGTAGTTGCCGATTTTAGAAATAATAATTGGTTTATTCAGAGTAACATTGAGAACAATATCATATATTTAGGTTCATCTTCATCCCTTTGAACACTAATGATTACTTATTTGATTTGCATGACCTTTCGGATGCTCAGTGTGTACAAGCACAAGAGATAATAAATTCGTTCAATGAAATTAGCAGCGATGATAGGTTGGGACGTACTAACCTAATCGAAATGGATATAGACACAGGTAATTCCAAGCCCTTTCATAAGAAACCATATGTGATGTCACCATATATGAGTAAAATATTGAATAATGAGTTGGACGACATGCTTAGACTTAAAGTTATAGAACCATGTACTAGTCCGTGGTCCTCTCCGGTTTTGTTGGTTAAGAAAGCAGATGGAGAATATCGTTTCTGTTTTGATGGTAGAGCCCTGAACGACTTAACTGTTCACGATTTGTACCCCCTTGCGAATGTAGATAGAATCCTCAATATGTTGAGACGTGCGAACTATATTTCGTCACTTGATTTGAGAAAATCGTTTTGGTAAGTCCCTCTTAGTGAGTCATCTAAAGATAAGACTGCTTTCAGTGTTATTTCGCGAGGACAATATAGATTTACATGCATGCCATTCGGGTTGAAGAATGCTGCGCAGACGCAACAGCGTTTAGTAGATGCAATTTTTGGTCCACATTTGAACCTCATGTATTTTGTTATTTGGACGACATAATACTATGTTCGTCATCGTTTGAAGAACATCTGAAGATATTGTCAGAGGTTAAGCAACGTCTAAAAGAAGCTAACCTTACCATAAATATAGGAAAATGTGAATTTTTCAAAAAAACACTTAAATTTTTGGGTTATATAGTAGGTTAAAATTCACTTCGTACAGATCCCGATAAAGTATCGGCGATGGTTAACTTCCCTCGACCGAAAACCACGACGGAAATTAAGAGGTTTATAGGAATGTGCAGCTGGTATCGTCGCTTTATAAAGAATTTTTCGTCATTAGTTTCGCCCATCAACGATCTCATTAAGAAAAAGAAAAAAGGTCAAACTGTAAATTGGAGCGCGGAAGCAGAAAATTCGGTTGTGTTGATCAAACAAGCATTAGTTTCAGCACCTTTTTTTTCACAGCCAGATTATTCGGCACCCTTTATTGTTGAATATGACGCCAGCAACACTGGGTTAGGAGCTGTTTTGATTCAAAATATAAAAGGAGAAGAGCGTGTAATTTCGTACGCAAGTAAAACCCTGAGCCGTGCAGAGCGCAATTATTCTACCACAGAAAGAGAGTGTTAAGCAGTTATTTTTGCAATTGAGAAATTTCGTCCGTGGGTGGAAGGAGTTCGATTCACAGTTGTCACTGATCATTTTTCGTTACTTTGGTTGAGTAATCTTCAGAATCCTACCGGAAAACTTGCCAGATGGTCAGTTCGATTAAGGCAACATTCATTTGATTTGGTACATAGGAAAGGGAAATTTAATATAGTTCCAGATTGTCTTAGTCGCGGCGTTCCTTTAGAAAATCCGGAAGTTAATTTAGTAGAGATCAAACTTGACAATGTAGACTTGTGGTATGAATCTTTGAGAAAGAAAATTTTGTCGTCACCCAAGAGCTACCCACAATGGAAAGTGGAAGATGGGTTCATTTTTAAGTTTATACCTTCCAAATTACCGCATTCGGCAAATATTGTAGAGTGGAAGTACTTAGTACCGAGATCTCAGCGTAAAGATGTCATTAAATCATGTCATGACCCCCCTACAGCAGGACATTTTGGTTCTTTGAAGATTTTATCTCGTGTCCAAGAACTATATTATTGGCCAAAGATGATATTTGATATACGTAAATTTTGTAGGAAGTGTTTGATTTGTGGTGCTCAAAAACCACCCAATAAAGGTCCCCTTGGCATGATGGGAAAGGAAAAAGAGGTTGGACTTCCGTTCCAAACCATTGCTTTAGATTTGATGGGTCCGTTCCCTCGTTCCAAACGCGGACATAAATGGCTTTTAGTTGTTGGTGACTGGTTTTCGAAGTATTCGATTTTACAGCCTTTGCGTAGTGCCACGGCACATTTGATTGAGAAGTTTTTAGAGGAGAAAGTATTTCTTGTCTACAGAGTACCACAATTTGTTATTTGTGATAATGGTCCACAGTTGATTGGACGTGTTTTTTAAAGCTTTGTGTGCAAGGTACGAAATCCAAAAGATTTGGTACAATGCTGTGTATGCTCCTCAATGCAATTTTGTGGAAAGGATTAATAAGACAGTTGGTACTGCAATTCGTTCGTACGTAGAAGAACATGATACGTGGGATATTGAGATATCAAAAATTCAGTGCGCAATCAATTCAGCAAAACACGAATCCACCAACTATTCTCCAAATTTTTTAGTCTTTGGTCGTCAGGTACCCTTAAGTGGAAAAGCTTATAGTGATAATTTTAAACCTGGTGAGGATGTAGATGTTGTTTCAAGTAGTACACCTTCTTATGTTTTGGATCGTCAACTTTTGTTTGATATTTTTGGAAATGTCCGTGAAAATTTGCATGTAGCTTATCAACGTTCCAGTAGACGCTACAACCTTAGAAGAAGAGACATTTCATTCCAAGTCGGAGAGAGCGTTTGGAGAGCTAATAAGGTGCTTTCAAGTGCTGGTGATAAATTCTCCGCTAAGTTAGCTCCAAAGTTCGTTTTGAGTAGAGTTCGAAAAAAACTTTCCAATTTAGTGTATGAGTTAGAAAATGAAGATGGAACAAGAGCCGGAAAATGGCATGTTAAGGACTTGAAACCCGTTGAAGCATCGTATCCAAATGAAAATGATGATCCTGACGATTAGTTCCAGTCTAGTCATCTCTTTGATGTTAAGCAAAACAGTAGTTGTTTGCCTTGTTTTGTTCCGATCTTTGATTTGGCATCGTTTTACTAATACTAAATGGAGACTGCCATTTGATAATTAGTTTTTTTTGAAACTTTTGTTTGGTAATTGAAGCAAGTGGTTAAGGATTTTTGTAGTAGTTTTGAGGTGTGCATTAGTGTGCATACTGGTTGTTTTAGTCGCGCGTTATTTGAAGATGTTGTTAGAAGATGTCTTTGACAGATGTCTTTAAGATGTAGAGATAAGTGGGCTATTTAAGTTGCTAGTCCTGATTTCTACACATTTAGGTAGAGAGAATATTGATTTATTCTTTCCCTTATTTCTGATCTGTCAGAAAATTTTGTTTGATAAGGTCAAAGGTTTGCATGGTGAACCTCACCATTTGTTCCATCACTAATAAGATGTGTTGTTTGAAAATTAGTGATAGGATAATCAGTAGGGTGTAGGATATTACAGCCTTAACTGGTTCGGTTTTGTATTCGAATTTTGTAAGTAACCTTTTGGTTAGGTTACCATAGTTTTGATTATCACCTTGTGATGATGGTATTTTGAATTTAGACCTATTAGTTAGGCTACTCTTTTGAATATCACCTTATAGTGATACTATTGCAACGTAGGGGTTTTTTAGGTAAAGAAGGGGGTAGCGTAGAACGAGAGGACCTACGTGCTGAGACCAGGGACGATAAAATGTCCTAGTCATGGGATCTTAAAGCATATGCTACTATTGCCATTGTATACATCAAAATCAGAGCAGACAGCACAATAATGACTAAACAATCAAATTTATCCAGTTTATTGTATTCTAAGCATGTGAGCGGCATATCAAGAGTTACATAAGAAAGAAGTGTAAAGATTACATTGTTACATATGAAATAATACATAAAGTTACATTTAAATAGAAAATACAAGCAAGTACTGACATCATGTCAAGAGAGCTGATCAGTGCCCAACCACTCGCGACTAAAGTACACTAACTACTGCCAAGAGCGGTCCTTTTGGATCACCCTCTATGATGCTCAAATTCAATCATGTTTCCTTCATGGAAAGTACAAGGTGATGCAATTATGACACTGCACATCCTGCATTATGAGTGTTTGGGTTGACCAACTTCCTTGCCATGCATGATTGCAACAATGTAGTTAAATTCTTAGGAAATAATTAGCAAATTTTATTATTAATAATTTATGAGAAATTTATTGTAAGTTTTGAATTGTGCAAATAGTTGAAATAAGATTTCAAAACTCAAATTGCTACATTGGCTAAAATATTTATACTAAAAACTTTTGATACAAAAATATTGTGATAAGCCATTTGTTACAATATTTTGAATAGTTATGCTATTTTGATGTAGTAGCGTTCCTTTTTTGGTATATAGAGCTGCTTGAGCTCCAGGAAGTGGAGTCTTTATTTGTGGAAATTAAGGTAATTTCTAATATGTTTGGTTAGAGTTAGTAAATACTAGCCTCGGTAGGAGTAAGAACCTCTAGTTAAAGGGTTACTTTGAATTTAGCTTTTGATTACTTTTTTTGTCCCGTGGAGTGTTTGACTTTTTACTTTGACCCCTCCCAATTTTGACATACACCGATTGTGACTCCCCGATTTTGTCTCCCTATGGACGTTAGGTACACTTAGCTACCGACACACTCAAATTTGTAAATATTTGTCACCCTCGTTTTAATAAATTCATAAGAATTTGTACTGATAATTAGGAATGTAGAAGAGGCTAGTATATTAAAAAAAAAAAAAATTTTTGTATTTGTTATACTTAAAGTTTTTCTTTGTTAGAAATTTTTTTTTTCTTTTAAGAAAGGGGTAGTGTAACAATTTTATTTTTTGGTTATTAAATCCGTTCATAAAAGTGCAAGAATTATAAAACACTTTTATTAAAATAATAAGTAAAATACATTTAACAACTTTGGTATTACGCTAAAGCGGCATCTTTATGTAGCATTCTATGTATAGTCAAATATCTGTGTCTTTGATAGCAATTTGCAAGCGCGTTTAGGTTGACAGCCCCCTCCTGGGACACTCCGTTCGTCCGAGTGAGATTGATAACCAGTCGGCCATGCGAGATAGTAGAGTCAAGATGTACGAAAAAACGCAGGCCGGCAATTTGCGTATAAATTTTGAGCAGTCGTGACACATCTTTAAATAGCGGTTGGTATCCTATGAACGTTATTAAATTGTTTAATTGAGATATTTTATTTAGCGCAAAACAACACTAAAAATGCAACTTTGAAAACAACAAATCCAATCACTGATGTTAAAACCACTTTGTATTACAACCTGTAAAAGCAACTTAGAAGATGGAAAATTTGACTAATTTATAGAAGACCATTTTATTACACAACGTAAAGATTTTATTTGGTAAGGCAGCGTGATTCAACATATTGCAGCAGCTGACGGATGTATTGTGACTGCATTTAATTCGACACCTGGAGCAATTCCATGTGCTAGAAGCTGTTGAGGATGAGCTGGGTCCACACAACATACAGTAAATTCCGCTTGATATTACAAGTACCTCTTCAAGGCCACAAAAGCAGTTTTGGTTCGTAGTTAGTTTTAAGAATCTTTTTTTGATGGTTTATACATTAGAAACACTTTAATTTGTTTGATTGTGTAAAAGTACGAATGTTATAAAAATTTCAATTATTTGTTGAGCTGGAATTTTCCAGTGTTAAAATTATAATTCACTATTTTGATGGTTTTAGAAACCACACGTGGTTCATTATGTACCGTTAGTAACAGCAACAGGTGTTACTGACGTCACTTGTTTGTCTGCAGTATACTGCTGACAGATGTGTTCTAGAAAACAAATGCTTTGAACAGCGTTTGCCCAAGTTGAGTAAACAAGAATATTTTGTGATCTGCTTTTTAGTAGAAATTAAAACTAATACAAGTAATTTAGAAGAGCAAAAACTTGAGTAACAACGTTTTTAAAATGTAATCCTCCTGAACAGATCTGCACGGGTCGGACCTTTTTAGTGTAACAAGTTTACACTAAGCTGTAAAATGTTTGATTATCAACAATTTTGATAAACCTTAATTTAAAATTCACGAACTCATTTAATTATTTATGAAATTTTGTTGCATTGCATTTTGTTTTAAAAGAGAATCTTTTGAGTAAATTATTGGTTCAAGATTAAAGTTTTTTATTTTGATCAAATATGGTCAAACCTAACAATAGGAAATTAATATCCTTAAGAGTAGAATTTTGATGCCAATTTTATAAAGAAAATATCTTTTTAATATTTCTTTAGGTATGTTTGCGGGTCACAAATAGTGTTCCACCTTTCTATTAATCTAATTATTACAATTTCTTACAGGAGCAGCGTCTTATTTTGTTAAGACGGGTTTTTGTCATCAAAGGCGATTTTTTTTCTTTGGGTTTCCACGTCCGCCCCTAGAAATATACCACGCAATTATCATAAATAAGTCAGGACTTGGTGGCGCCTATTTGTTTTGGATTAAGTTTGACTTACAATCAGATTTCGACTTACCCCCATTTCTCATAGCTCTACCCAAGGAATAGACCCTAGTTATGTCGGAAGACTTCGTTACACTTGCCCATGCGCGAGGCTAGCCTTGTAACCATTTAGAAAAGAAAATAAAACCAGTTTCAATATATATACCGGGTGTTCTATTAAGCGTATCGCCCGGCTGTATATCATAAAGTATAAGGCCTAGAGCTTTGCGGAAAAAAATTTATTAAGTAAAGTGGCCAAGAGAAATTGCTGGAAATTATTTTTAAGTTTCAATTTCTACAGCAAGGGGGAGTATTTGCTAAGGTCAACCACAAAATTCAATTTTTCTCCCAAAATTTAAGCACAAGGTATTATGCTCAAAACGCGAATAAGCAGTTATCTTTATTATTTACAACTTTTACTTGAAACTTTTTCTGTAGATCGCACAAGGACAGCTGCAGGACCTGGTGAATTGGTTTACATGTAAATAGGGTTATCTCACAATGTCCATGTTGGAATTTGATAATCTTATAATCGTTTGAAGGAGAATTTCTCAGGGGTCAAGAAAAACGACTAAATTAATTTTTCTAATGTTTTTTAAATATGTTAGAAGGCGCTTTATTCAATCATGCCAGTTTTTGTTCATTTACTTAAAAAAATTAATGGAAAGACATTTATCAAAGGGGAATTGAATGAAGGGTTAAAAACAAATATTTTATTGAAAATCGCACCTCGATATCTTTAATGGTTCTTAAGTTATTGCAAAAAGTATGTGCATTTTAGAGATCTATCCCAGTACTAATTAGAATTTTCCTGAATTTTCGGATCAAATATTTGAAATTATTTAGTCATAAATATTATTATAGCAGATGTTCAAAAGTGCCTTTCATTTAGTGACGATGTTTATAAACATTAATAATATGTCGCTAATAGATCCCTTTAAAATGCATCAAGTAGGCGATGAAAACAAAAACATCCATATCTGTCAACAGGTATAACTCTGTCATACTAGTTATTGTTATAGTATTTAAATCGTGTATGCTCTGTGTGTAAGTTTGTTTGTTAATTTTGAACTACAGAAATGTCTTTCTCTAATGCTGAAGCTTATGACATGCTTAGAATTTACTTTGAAAGTTTTGAAAACGCGACTATTGCTGAGCGTGAATATGCAATGGCATATCCTGAAAGAAAACATTATACCAAAATGGTATTTACACGATTGGCAAAACGTTTAAGAGAAACAGGGCGTGTGCATCCAATTAAAATGCCCACAAGAGAACGTACAATTACAAATGAAAACAGTGTTATAAATGTTCTTGCGTGCGTTGAAGCAGATCCGCATGTAAGTACCAGGCAACTTTCTGCAAATTTAGGGATACCTACGACATCGGTGCAGCGTATTCTAATAAACCACAAATTGCATCCATATCATGCAGTTTTGCACAAGAACTTTTTAGATATCGATACGGACAGAAGATTGAATCATTGCCATTGGTTGAAATATGTGCACCAAATATTCCTTATTCTTATCTCGCATATTATGGACAGATCAAGCTACCTTTAGTAGCGACGGAGGAGTAAATTTACATAATATGCATTATTGGTCTGAAACTAATCCTCACTGGATGCTACAAGTTGATCACCAACACAGGTGGAGTGTAAATGTTTGGTGCGGCATTATTGAAAACAGAATTTTAGGCCCATTTGTTATTAATGGAAATTTGAATGGAGCAACATACTTGCAATTTTTGATCAACAATCTACCTAAACTTTTGGAGGCTGTTTCACTAGAAACTAGGCAGAACATGTGGTTCCAGCATGACGGTTGCTCAGCACATTATTCCGTGGAAGTTAGAAATTATTTAGAAATGACCTTCTCTAATCGCTGGATGGAAAGAGGAAGTATATTTCCTTGGCCGGCTAGATCACCAGATCCTACTGTTTTAGACTTTTATTTATGGGGAAGGCTAAAAGATATGGTTTTCCAAACACGACCTCGAATTCAAAACGCCATAACAAGCATTTCAAGAGCCGAAATTGAAACTGCAGTGTCAAGCACCCATCGAAGATTAGAAAAATGTATTTTTAATGATGGAAAGCACTTTGAACATGTGTTGTAATAATGTTAGTTGTTTATTGTTCGTTTTAGTTGTTCTGTTTGTGTGCGTTAAATATGTATTTAGTTTTACCAGTTGACTAAAACTGGTAACCAAAAACGGCCTTTTCTTAGGGCTACAACATTAGCCATTGAAAATACAACATTTTCATAGACAATTATGCTAAAGTAATCCCACCCGCATTTTCCTCAGATTTATTATTATTATTATTAGTGTTTAATGGACTACAAGGAAAGACAACGTTGTTTGTAATTGTTTTTGAGACTCTGTTAGCGTAATAATGTATGTAAGCAAAAATCACAATTCTGTATTTCTTTTTCTTTAAAATGAAGAATAACTAAATAATTCAAAACGCTATTTAATCCAAAATTCAAGGAAGAACATATTTTTTTAATATGAATACGCTTTTTGCAATAACTTAAGAACCATTAAAGATATCGAGGTGCGATTTTCAATATAATCTTTGTTTTTTAACCCTTCATTCAATTCCCCTTTGATAAATATGTCTTTCCATTTAATTTTTTTAAGTAAATGAACAAAAACTGGCATGATTGGAAAAAGCGCCCTCTAACATATTTAGAAAACATTAGAAAAATCAATTTAGTCGTTTTCCTTGATCCCTGAGAAATTCTCCTTCAAACGATTCTAAGATGGACATGGACATTGTGAGATAACCCTATTTACATGTAAACCAATTCACCAGGTCCTGCAGCTGTCGTGCGACCTACAGAAAAAAGTTTCAAATAAAAGTTGTAAATAATAAAGATAACTGCTTACTCGCGTTTTGAGCATAATACCTTGTGCTTAAATTTTGGGAGAAAAATTGAATTTTGTTGTTGACCTTAGCAAATACTCCCCCTTGCTGTAGAAATTGAAACTAAAAAATAATTTCCAGCAATTTCTCTTGGCCACTTTACTTAATAAATTTTTTTCCGCAAAGCTCTAGGCCTTATACTTTATGATATACAGCCGCGCGATACGTTTAATGGAACACCGGTATATATATATATATATATATATATGTATATATATATATATATATATATATATATATATATATATATATTACCATCAATAACTTTTGATTTCGTGGTTTAAGTTTATTGCATGACGCCCTAAATTTATTACATATTTATTACATTGTACGATTTATGTCAACTTTTATTTCAACAGTTTTTATTGTCGTACGTTTATCCTATTTAATAACTACTGCGCTATTTCAATATTCTACTAAATTGTACCAACTTATTTTAAGAAAATTTTACTTTTTATTTCTTTAATTATACTAGTTACCCTATTTGAAAATATATTTACTAAAAAAAAAAGATTTCAAGTGCTATGTTTAAATAATGTATATACCACCCAAACAAGATTTTTAAACTTTTGCAAACATTTTCAAGTATTATTAAAATCAATGTAAACAAATCAATGTGTGCTTCTCTTTGGAGTCACATGTTGGATACAAAAGTAGGAGCGCAGACCGATAAAACTTTTATTAAAGATTTTCAAAAGTTTATGAAATTAGTTTAGATGTAGTATTTTAAAATCGTACAAGTCAGTAATAATTGTCTACTCTTAACAAATTGCCACTGAAAACTTTTCTCAAGATTATCGAAAATGTGAAAGAATTTTCAAAATTGATTTTCAAATCGCACAAATTAACATCAAATTTATAGGGCCAAAGAAACACTATTTAAACATGGCGGAGGAATTTACAGAACGGTGCATTTATGGGTTCGTCTAAATCGAGATGTCCAATAAGTTAGCTAGATTGCTACAAATTTAATCGAAATGCTCCACATTCTTCTGAAAGAGCGAGGTATGCAAAATCTAACAGAATGAAATTTAGAATGCACACAAGGTGGTTTAGACCTTTTTTGTAAAATATATTTGAAGATTGGATTGAGGTTACCTGCTTAATGCAATATTATCTAAGATGCACACGGCGTGCTTTAAAATTCTTTTGAGAAACTCTATTAGAATCTGTTTAACACATTGTGTTATAGTTCGCTGAAACTTATGTAACGTTTGAGTATTTCTTTTTAGTGATCTTTTGTAGAAGTTTGTAGGATGTATTGCGTACTACCTAACATTACCTAACATACGTTATACTTTTCTCTTCTTTTGGTGCATTTGTATTGCAAGTTGAGTAATATATAACCGGAAGTTGTATAGAAACCAGTAAAGCTCCTTTTTAGACTTTTTTTAATAAGCTGTAATATATAGTGCATGGGTAAACGGCGCAGTAAGTAATTAGATAATATGAGAATGTTCGCAAAATAAGTTGAAGACTTGGTAAGACACAATTTAAGCAAACATCACCTTACTATGTAGCAATTACGAGAAATATTAATTGAAGCAATTTAAAGTAGTTGGTACAGCTGGTATAAAAATAATATAATTCCCAAGGAAACCAAAGCGGAACGTAAATATACATCGGCTAATGTATGCACACGTTCTGTTCAATGCTTCAGAATTTCGTTAAATCGTGTAGCTACTAGCACCCTGCACACTAAAATTACAAAACTATGATTTATGTATTAAACTTATAAGTATAACTCCAAAACGTACGAAATCTCAGGTAACTTATACATCGTACGGTTTAAAAGTGAAATCATGTGTACATATACAATATCACATAATAACTGCATAACAAAATAAATAATATTTATTCAAATAATGTAGCGGTCCTAAATAAACAACCCGCTAGGTAAAAACAATAGTATCAGAACAGTATGTGACGATTATTCGCAAAACTGACAGAATAATCCCTCAAAACGTTTAACACATTATATAAATTAGGTTCCTTAGTTACCATCACTTCACATACAGCGTGATTTTTAAATAAATCAGGCCATTATATCGAACAAGTCACTACACTAGACCTATTTTTAAAATATTTTAAATAATGCCTCGCGTTCAACAGCCGCTTATGCAGCAACACCCTTGGTTTTAATCAAAATTTACCACATTGCTGTATTTTAAAGAGTTAACGGAAGTGTCTTTCCTACGAAGATTTATACAACATGATTAATGTAAAATAAACTCCCTTTGTCACAATTCTCTTTTTTAGTATTTCGACCTCTAAGTGGTCTTCATTGGTAGAAAACAGCTAGCTTACAATTGCTAAACTGACAGTTAAACTGAAATTAAAGCTAGTTTTACTTCTGAGGATATGCTCTTCGCCAATTAGGCTGAAGTAAAACTTAGCGAGTACAAAATTCAATAGTGAACAGTTCACTGTTGAATTTTGTACTTTCTAAGTTTTATTTTAGTCTGATTGGTGAGGAGAATATCACCAAAAAGTAAACCTAGTAACGAGCTTTAATTTTACTAATTGTAAAGCTTCACTTCAGTCTAATTGGCGGGGAGAATATTTCAGAAGTAAAACTAGCTTCAATTTCGGTTTAACTGTCAGTTTAGTAATTGTAGGCTAGCTGTTTTCTACTAATGATGACCATTTAGTCGTCGAAATACGTATTGAGAGTTACAACGCTGAAAAAAGAAGTTGTGGCACGGCGAGTTTATTGTTACATTAAACAACACGCAACAGCGTTCCTTTGATATGCAACATGAGTATTCTCAATTTAAATGTATACAGGGTGATTCACAACTTCATACAAATATTTTAACTGATGCTTCAGAAATGGAGGTAGATTGATATTTACGCATTAATAATTATTTTCTAAAAGGTAACAACTAAAAACGCAAATCGATGCTTTTAAAAATGTTTGTATGTGTATGTGTAATCGAAAGACGCGATACACTACAGCAAGTGTATTTGTGAGAGACCGACTTTTCTGATCAGCAGGTCACTGTACCCAATGAAATTGTGAATCACGCATAAGATTTTCAACTTTGTGAGAATATCTACTTTAACTGATGTGTAAAAAGGGAAGAAGAATATTCAAAGAATATGATTTTTTAAAAGTGTTTATAGAAATGTGTGTACTTACGTATCTAAATTAAGGTAGCTAATTAATGACTGCTTTCAATAGTGTTCAAAATGGCCTCCATTTGGTTGAATTCTCAAACGTGCTATTCTATGTAAGTTTTGTAAAAAAGTTTAATAAAATCTGCGTCATAGTTTTCTTTGAGTTGCAGTAACGAAGCACAAGCTTTAAGTGTTCAAATGCAGAAAGTAATGTTGGGCCAGTTCTGTAATAGTTGATAAATAATGAATAGAAATGGCGTAATAATTTGTAACATGTAAAAATTCCAAGCTAAATTATTTGTCGACATTACTGCTACAAACCCGTTAATTTAGTATTTATTCAATAACGTTTTACCCATTATGAATTCTAGTACTCTTGTATATTTAGTAAACCAATAAAATCTAAAGCACACTACTACTACAGCTGATCACATAATTACAAACCATTTCGCGTGTTCCATACTCGTATGTTACGATATCTAAGATTTTTAAGTTGTTCGTCGACTCGTGACAGATGGTCATTTTTGCCTTCTTGTCAAGCCGAAAGATCACTTGCACTGTTATCAGACAGGCAAGATGAAACAGGTAACCAAGTTTTCTTGGCGTAAACGCCGAATTAATTCAAGCAGTTTTAGTTAAGTTGTCTAAGACGACTAACACTCATGGAAAAGTAATTTGATCTTTGCAACGTGCAACTTCCACAACGTAAAATTTTTTAATGAAGTAATATGGTTATGTTCAACTTGATTGATGTTTAAATTAAAATTTATCATCATGGAAATCTATCTTGTACTTAAATTGTAAGCAGATTTGTTAGAAAGAGTATTGGACTTCCGGTCCGTGCCTACATATGCCAAATTGTTGGATTGCATCATGTGCTTAGAGGTTGACAGGTCGTTGACACATTTGAACATGATAATCTTATCAATTAAAACAATGACATTTATGTCAACTAACTAGTTGGCAATTTTTATCTAAACATCAAAAACGATTATTGTTTTCGCAGAAAGGAATTGAAACGAACATTAAATACTTTGAGAAAATGGTATTACGTCAGTGATTCTTATGTTTCAAAAGTGCGGAAAAAAAGGTCTTAGAGGCACGGGCATATTTATTATTTTATTAGCGAATTTTGTAATTTTTATATTTATTTCATTTATGTAAAATTTTGTTAAAAAGAAAACTAGATATTTAAATAACCCTACATATAAATTTTCATAATACTGCTTAATACAGTACAATTATTGCAACGTACAATAAGGTCGTTCATAACAGCTCAAAGTGCTAAACGCATTTATTAGAATTCAAGATATCTAATTCTTACAACTAAATTTAAAATAATACAACATTCCTTGCACACTATAAATATCTTTAGATACATTTAGTCACTATCATAAATTCGCGTTACTGCCTTTTAAGCGATGCTTTAAAAGACTAATGCAGTAGTGCTCATTTTGGTTCGGATTCTTTCTATCCTAATTGCTTCATTAAAACATATCACCCTATTACATTTACTATTATGGCATCTAAAATTTCTCCTCGATTTAATTTTATTAAACTGGACTAATTTCCTTCACCCCTCTAAATGACGTCGAATGAATTTAGTGACACGTTACTTAATAATCACCGTGGCATTATACTTAATGTTAGTCTGTTTTTGAGTGTAAAATTCACGATAATTTATGTATAATTGCGGCCACTGAATAAAGTTGCAGTCATAATCTTTTGACGTTTTGAAAATCCCTCTTTTTCTAATGCACTGTATTGTTATTTAATATCCCAAAGTACTATAATACTTATAGAATTCTTTATGTGCACGTTAGTTGTATTTGGAGTTACAATTAAAAGCTTTTCAAGTATCCCTTTGGGTAAATGGTACGCAAAAAGTAAGCAATGGCCGTGAAATTTGGTACAAATTAATGGTTAAGTGCTTTTCTAAGCTTTAGTTAATGAAAACAGTTTGTGTAAGACTGTTAATCGAATTGCTTTGTCCCAAGAATAATAATGTTCGAAACTGCAGAGGAATGTGGTCCTTTAGTTACAATGCTTTCAGTAAATATGCAAAATATTTGATGGGATTTATTTCTTTGATATTCTAAAATAAATGGTACTAGTTGATAAAGTGCTTAATGCGGAGGTAGAGGGAAGGATAGAACGCCCTCAAACAAGTGGAAAAGCAGCCACTTAATTATCTAAGTACAAAAAGAAAAGTATGAAATTGTTATAAAGATAATCAGATGTGATGGGGTTTCGTTTCACAAATACTGTAAAAAAGGTTTGAATGGGACTGGATTTTTGAAATCGTAATATATATATATATATATATATATATATATATATATATATTATATATATATATATATAACAGTATATACGATGTAAAATAAACACCCACTTTACGAAAAATCGAACGAAAGTGTTTAATGATACAAAGCAAGCTAATATTTGCTTAGCCATAAATGAAATTCTTTCATTAAACATACTATATATATATATATATATATATATATATATATATATATATTGTTGTGATAAGGGGTTGTTTAGGGGTGTATTGAGTCGTAAGGGTCGTGTAGTAACAATAAATAGCAATAGGAATCAGAAAACTGCATTTATTTGGCAGAAAAATAAGTAAATCGTACATTATGTAAATAGCAAGCATTTAACACCCTGTATATAGACGGTAATTAACTTTAAACGATGCAAGTAAGCATATCTTACGACAATAGAACGCGTATTCAGCAGAGAAATAGGTAATTCGTACATTATGTAAATAGCAAGCATTTAACACTCTGTATATAGACCGTTTTTAATTTTAAGTAATGCCAGTAAGAATATGTTTTAACAATAGAACGCGTATTCAGCAGAGAAATAATAGTACATGTAATTAAACATACGTTGAGAAGTGTCTAATTATTTATAAAATAAATGCGCAGTAAAGTAGATAAAACCTAACAAAACTTCATGCAATAAACGCTTTGATAAGAAAACGCAGCTTCAAAGATGCATAAATATATGAACAAAAACAGCATTAGAGTTACTTTATTTATTTTGTACAATTATCCAAAAGGCGGTATTTACACAAAACAACAGACTTAAAATTGAACGTCTGGCAAAGATAACAATAGCAAATAAACACGATTACACAGAAATCCGAATTAATTACATAAGAAACAGCTTTAAAATACAAGGAATATTAAAGACGAAACCTGGTTGGTTGAAACAAATCTGCAGAACTGCTTGAAAACCCACCCCACATGTAGTGGAAAAACGCTATTTAACATCCATTTGGTGATAACACGACTCAGTCCACAACTGATGCACGTCGAAGCTACGACACTGTTAACCAGAAATCCACGCGTAAAATAAATAAAGTATAATAGATGAAATTTAAGTTACAGTGAAAATAGTGCAACAATTACGTTAAGCATATATGAAGAGTTTTTGCCGTTTTTTATAGAAAACGGCTTCAAATCTGCGTTGACAATAATACTTCTGGTATATTTCTGCACATTTTAAATCTGCGTCGATAATAATACTTATGGTATATAGAAGTTCTAATTCTAAGTGAATTCTAAGGCGACAATTCGAATCGAATTTTGGTACAATTCTGGTACAATTCTAAGCTGCGTCGCAAGTATTTAAGGTAAGAGATTCAAAGCATTTGCAGACAAATATAAAATAAAGAAGCACGAGGTGATTTTTGAAAAACAAAGGGTAACTGTACTCAAATATTGGTTCAACTAAGTAGAGCATTGGTATACGATTGAAGACAGTAAAGGGGTGTTGATCCACTACACGAAACAACATATCAGAATATCACAGGTTAGATCTACTTAATTTTAAGATATTTTTCAATTTAAATTTTAATACTGAATTTATTCAATATACCCAAAACTTGTAATGAGGTCAACAAGAAACATTGCATACGTTAAACTTACATAATAAATCATAAAGTGGCCTAGAACGTTCCAGATTCCTTTGTAAAGAGGTAGTTTTGGTGACTTTATATTGAATTCAAAGTATATAAATTTTGGGATACATATGATATTAATTGATTAAAGGGTGTATTTAAAGAATTTCAAAAATTGTAAATAATATTTTCTTTTATTATATGAAATTAATTGACTTCGTTTTGTCAATTCAAATAGGTAATCATAAAGGGGTGAAAAAGAAAATTGGTCATCGTAACGTTGTGCACTCTGTGTAGATTAAAAAGGGCTAGCCGTGGCATAATAATAGAAGATGGTAAAGATTAAATTTGAAGTGAGAACACAGAGCGGTGGCGTTAAATAAAACGTTCATAACGCCGAGTACGGCATTATCATATTAATATTTTTATGGCTACCCAAGCCTGGGGCTCGATGTAAGGGAAATTACAGAAAAGAAAGGGTGTCTTTACGATTATTCACAGTATTTTTATAACGGCCCAAGCCTGGCGCTAGAGAACTTCATATCATATCAATTAACATGTCGTCCAACGTGGGGCATATTACCTATATATATATATATATATATATATATATATATATATATATATATATATATGTATATATAAATTCTTTTCATATTATGAATTACGATTGAGCACCGTATTCTTTGAGAAAACAGACCCAAAAATAAAACTTTCTAATATTTAAATTTTACCCTGTGTAATATTCTCATAAGATTCCGTTGACAAGATTAATGTATTCCCGTGCGAAATAATACGCTCTAAGTACATATAGTATTGTGAGATACCATTTAAGAATGAATCCCAACTTTCAAATCCGTGTGTAAATAAGTATTACCTAGAAAAATGTCTTAAAAACAAGGTTAATCTATTAAAATAAAGCGTTCATTCAAATCCGTGTACAAATATTTATTCCCGTGAAAAATAAATTTAAAGCAAGTTTCATTGAATTTATATATATTGTAAAACGACTGTAAGAACACTAAATAACTTCATGAGAGATATCATTTGAAATAAGTTCCAGCCGGCGGAAATGTAAAGCTACGTGGTTTTTTAAAAACCTAAATCAAGCATTCATTCTCTGTAGAAATATCGGTCAATAAACGTTATTTATTTGAAACACAATTGCGAGTAGTTTTCTTTCAAAGAAATTTATTTCGGGACGATTCTAGATTAAATTATAGTTACGTTAAAGAGCTATAAATCATAAGCAAAGAACAGTTAATTAATTATATTGTATGATTGAATGGCCCAGTTTGAGGAACATAATAGTACCGGTGGACTATAAAACTAGATAAGATAACAAGTTTAATAGCCCTAATTATTACCGAAGTTTAAGGAAGAGATATAGCAACTGACAGTTTATTAAAGGGAACAACTACGCAAAATTGCGGTGGATTGTTACAGCATGTGGTGCCTAATTCTTCCTAAATGTAACCAGAAAATTCGAGTTCATTGACGTATTTTTATTATATACAGAGGAATTTGAAGGAGGAGCGTTGAAAATAAGTTACGAAACACTTTATCATTAATAGATAATTATTTTAATGGAGTGCAATGAAGATTTATTGTTTCAATATAAATAATCTTCGTGCAAAGACACGCGCTACTTTAACCTATAAAAAAGTACTTTCCAAAACTTATGCTAGATATTTCAAGGCATGGAGTTTAATTAAAAATGGAAATCTAAACATTTGTAATCAGAAAAGTGTCTATTCAGTTAAATTTCAATCGGATCAATTTGTTAAATAGTCAAAGACAGGTGGTTAGAAAGATATGAATATTTACAGGAATTTGACGATCCTAGGGCAAGTATAAATTTGTTTTGTAACCTAAAAGGACATTTGAGTATTATTAAGTAGACTAAGATTGAATAAGTATTTATTTTGCGTATAAATATTAGCTGTAAGTGGATAATTTGATATTAGCAATCTTGAGGCCGGAGCTCGAGGTGATTTGACCCTAACCAAACCTTTTGTTTAACGTCGTTGAACAACTACATTTTTTCGGTTAAAATAAAAAAGTTTCAATTATCCATGAAAATTTAAAAAAAAAGTTTGTGACTTACACATAAAATATTTTGTGTTTCTCTAATTATTAACAAGGATTGAGAGAAGATTGTTTTAATACGTATGCAGTGATAAGATAATTTTGTTTTTACTTAAAGTGTAAATTGCATTTGTAAGCATTATTTATATCTGCGTGCGCAAGTAGATTTCTTAGATAATGTGTGTAAAAGAAAGATGTTTTGAATGTATTGAGGATTGTTCATAAACCTTTCTTGAAATTTCTTTGTTTCATTTCATTTTCGTAAAATGCACAGTATATTGGTCGCTGAGCTAACCAAAGAAGAGAAAACGGGCACAGTAAAGAAAGCGTTCACATTTTCTATTAGCAAGCATCCATTGCATCCTTATACTGGTCATAGCGGTTGTACCTGAATACTCGCAGCAATAATTTGTGACGCCCAACGTCAGGGCAGTTTTACCAAGCTACAGCAATATATATATATATATATATATATATATATATATATATCCTGAACTTAATCGAGCCTCACGAATTGGGCGTCAAATTTATTGCCGTGGATCTCGAGTAAGCAATTGCGATACAAAAATATATTCGAAAATTTTATAAATTTTCATATTCGACAATAAACAAAATTTTCAAAATTACCTAATCAAAAATATTATCCTTACCCGTTTTCCTTTCCTCCTCGGTTGAACGGCCTTCTTCAACTGCTTCCGGCTAGCTCATTCGGATCTCCTCTTGGGTTATCTAAATTCACTCGCATATTCTCAATCATACACACACTCTAGCAATAAAACCTCAAATACAATCAACATACAAGCTTTTTATTTCTAACTATTTACACATGAAATGCAATAATGGTCATATTCCATTAATCCCGTTACACTTCAGAAAAACCTTATTTCATAATGTCCAGTATTTCATTTTTTAAATCATTAAACACAGAAATTATACACGGAGTAAATGGGCCTTGACTAATACCTTCGCTAAAATCCTTCTTTATAATTTATTTATTCATTTTACTCTAAATAAATTCTGGAGTAGGATGAGCTCAGAATACCCAGTAATTATGCATTTGCATACTTTTAAAACAAATAACGAAACAAAGCCATGTACTCTTTACAAAAATTTTATGTTCTGAAGGAACGTTTAAAAGCTTTATAGAAACCTTCAACTTTTCAGTTAATTACCATAATAAAGTTTACACGTATTACGTTCAATACGTAATAATACACACTACCTTGAAATTTCACTCTAGCATTCTCCCAATATTCACAGTTTAAAAAGTCACAATTCAAATCGTTACCTGGAAAGTTTATAGTGGATCTCTGCTTTGAGGATGTTGCCGTCTACTTCTTCTTTCCGTTCTGCAGGTCGTTTCTAGCGGTTACTAGAAAAACTTCATCTCAATTGAACTGCAAACGCGGCCTCTCTGGTGTAACCAATTCCAAATTCCATTTACAATTATTTCTTCTTTAATTTAAATGCTTCGAACCACATTATTTAAAGCGCGACACAAGTTGTTTATAATTGAAGATGATATCTCGATTAAAAATAATTTCGGCACACTTAACCGCGTATTTAATTACGAGACTATCACCTTATAATAAATTAAATTGATTTTGTAATACTTACAACTCGTGGTACTGCGATATGTTTTTTTGAGCGGTCGAAAACTTAAGGGGCCCTACCACGTTCTCTAAAATCATTTATACTCTTAGCCGCCACCTCCTGACTGCCTTTCATCCGAAATCCACTTTCTACAACAACACGTTCTCGCAAATTTCCACTCAACCCCATTCTTACTCTACGAATTTTAATACCTCGTTATACAATTTCCCGAATAATATGCTACACTAAGCTCTTGTTCGTTTCAAACTACACTAAACATTTCAACCAATCGTAGACCTAGTGACGCTTCACAAATCCTCCTTTCCTATCAGTGTCTCTGCTTTACGCGTTTTATCCGTCCCTTTCTAATCTGGTCTGAGTGGTACAAATCGATATTCTTTACTATCGGCTATCTAACACACACGTGGACTCGCGACGTGACTTTTAAATAAAGCGTTTTGTATTTCGTGCTAAAACATTCACCCGTGTCCAATATACGTAGAATCTTGGTTTGTTATCTACACAAATTATTAGACCGTGACATTTAAAAGTTTGCAGGTGTTCGCTTCTAATGAACGTTTTAAATATAATTCTCCGAGCTTCGTTTTATGGTGTTTTAACCCTCCTTTTAGCCGTTTGTTACCAACGCGTTTTACCTTGGGTTTTCACAGGCTTTTATGCTTATTATATATCACTAATTGTTCAATTAACCCTAATTAACTTAATAATAATTGGCATTGATTTCTACCATTTAATTTTTAGCAAAGTTATTAAATATTAATTATTATTTGTACACTTTGTTTACTACCCGTTACTTAAAAATTGAATTAATTAATATAAATTCTGCAGGTAATTTCTGTTTGTTCCTTTATACAGGGTGTTTTGAAATTGCTGCGTTTATTTTTATTTTTAACAATATAAAACCACTATAATATATATATATATATATATATATATATATATATATTTCTGTAGATTTATAAGTTATAATGGATAATTGTTTATGGCAGGGTACCCCATAAATATATAAGTCAATTAAAATTTAAGACGTTTTTCAAAACCATAGTATAGGAATTTACAAGTTACAATAAGCTTTAGGGTTAATTTATTTAGGTGAGGTCCTAAAAATTTTATCTCATTCTTGCGGTAGTAAAAATCTAAAGAGTAAAATTGTAATAAATTACCGATCTTAATAGTACTATAATTGTGCTACCAGTCCATTAGCATAATAGATGGTTACGTATACATTTTTAATACAAATCGCCCGTCGGCTCGCTATTACGATACCATGCACGTTACCAAGACTGTTCGTTAATCGACAAACGGTCCTTGCTTCAAATCTCCTACTAGGGTTCTTCTTTTTCTTAAGATCGTATTACGTTAGCGATCCTGTATAAACATAAAAATGGCTATCATGCCACCATAAACTAAAAAACCGGTCCCGCCTATAATAAATTCTACGTAACCGGTTTTTGCGAATATAACTTCAAATTTTCGTGAAATATTGTGGGAGATTTTATTTCACATTTTATGCTTATATTTTGGTTTTAGATTTAAAATCATCCGAACATAAAATCTTCAAAGCTAATTACCTGGACAGGTTATTTTTAACTACTGAAGATTTTCAAACAGGTATATATTTTACTGAAATTAAAATGCTGGATGAAAATATGGAAACGGAAGTATGGGGTCTGCTTATACGCCTATTATACTACCTAATTGTTTTGTTTAACTTTTCCATTTCTGGTTTTTGGTAATTACAAAAAAGTCTAGAATAATATATACTACAGAGGCGGTCGGTGACCCTTAGTGACGTGAAATTACGGGTTTTTAATCTTTGTGGGCGACATCAGCGGTCACACTTTTGTTGGGGTCGTTGACTTTGTATTTCGACGTTTGTGAAAAGGGCTAATTGACCTACGATGACGTATTCGGCTGGATTTATTGATCTTTGCTTCCGACGTGAGCGATCATACTTGAATGTGGTCATTGACCCTTAGCATGAGGAAATGTGTCTAGATTTCTTCTACGGCTGGATGCAGGAACCACCAAATTAACTATGCTAACGCAAACGCATTTTAAAATCGTAACTTTACAACGCTCGAAGGACGTTGTATAACAGAAGAATCGTATAAGTAAAAATACGTCGAAATTAGTCAGAGAACGAAGAAGTAAGGAATCTTTTTAATACTTGAACTTGTATTTAGACAACTTCAAAACCATGAAAGAAACAACAAAACCATTCCCTGCACTACAATGCTATATATTCTACGAGAGCAAGCATAAATATATATTTCAGACGACAACGGCGAAAATATGCGTAGAATGTAAGTAATAAAAAATGCTAAATACGATGATTATTTCTATTGAATTTCGGTCTCACATGTGAAAGCAAAAGATATTTTAAAGCATGTCTGCAAATTAATGCAACCAAACACACTGTCAAGCAAATCAGTTGCCTGACTTTTTAGAAAAGAATAGAGGTTTGTATGATTATCGATCCACGCTACAACGATACCACAAACTACTTAATTAGGAGAAACGATTCTATTACCCATAACTTGCGTGAGCTCGAACGCCTGCAAATAACAAAATAGAATTTCACAGAAAACGAGCAGATATCAAGCCCATTTAAAGTATTTAAATGAGCGAGAAGTTTTTATCTTTCAAGAAATAGCTATTGGAAATAACAAGCGGCTGTTAAAATGTATTACAAGGAATTACTAAGACGAGCATCTAGCTTATAGAAGTGGTTTGCGATAGCATTATCGAGAATTTATAAACGCGGTGAAAAATATATCCCACGTACCGAAGGAGATTTTTATACCGGACGGTTTTACACGTAATTATTGGACTTATTATAAGCGGGCTTAATTTGAGAATATCATAGAAAGGGTTTAAATTAGCGTTTTAAATTAAGGTATTTGCAATTTAATGCAGAATCGCTCTATTCCAAAAAGTTACCTTAAAGTGGTGAGTTCGTTAAACTTTGGATTCCCGCGCTTATAACGGATGCGCCGTCGCAGCGGACGGTGCTTGGTTAGGGTCGTTGGCTTTCGGGCGCTTCTAACGGATGACGTAAGCTAACACTCAAAGGTTGGGTGAACGTAGTAGCAGGATATAAGCTACTCTTGTTTGACCAGTCGCCACTTACTTTCATTCATTCGATGTGGTTATATAAGCAACTGGCTGAAACACTGACGTTAGTGTTGAGTCTGAAGCACTACTACGTCACGAGAGTAAGTGTTGTTTTATCAACGCATAAGGTAAATATTCATGTAGAGTGTGGCTGTAGAATATTAATGTAAGAATATTGGATCAGGTAGCAAGATCGTCTAGGTGTGTTGATGGATATCCCGTTGCTAAAAAAAGATGCACTGTGGGAGTAAATAAGGTGGAAAAGAAAGTGGCAAAGAAAGTAATCGCAACAACGCTCAATGTTAACACAGTAAAGTAACATGTTTAATAACAGCTTTTTATTTGTGTAGCAGTATCTGCGATAACTCACAAGTTATGTGAGTCGTGTGGTATGTACGTTACATGCCAAGCTTTCCCAGGTTGTCTGAAGAGTTTGGTACACAAAGCGAAATAGTGTAAAAGTTGGAAGATGGCGTAGAATTGGTGCGAAGCGCTTTCAAAAACAGAATTGTAAAATATCGGGTTAACAGTGCACAACATCATATAGCATACAACGAACTTGTTGATGAAATAGCTGACAAAATCAAACGATTAATAGCACTTGAAATGCAAAACATAAAATGAATAAGGTTAATGTAGAGTCGTTTGAACACTTTATCCAACAAAGAAAAGAAGTCGACAAGATCAAGTCGTTTAATACAACATTCAAAGTTGTACCATTATGCCTCTAGTTATACACTGGGATATTGTGTTAGTACCAGCAGGTGGTGGTGCGATTGCATTAGAAAATTTGTTAGAGTCTTCTACAAGTCTGTTACAATTTGAGCAACTGAGGGAACCACCACGCAATAGAAACCTCACTACAGACGATGTTCACATAAGATACACATAACACATGAGTTAAAGAATATCGATACACAGAAGGTGCGGAAAACAAGCCTAACAGCTTCACAAATACAAGAATGTATTGATGATATTGTGGAAGGAACTTTGAAATATCAGTTGTAAACTGTGAAAATGGTGTAGGTTAGAGAAACGACGCACCAAGTTCCCAAATAGGTAGCACATGTTATGGAGAAAAGAACATATATGATATATTAGCGACAAATTCGTTGGATTTAGATGCACTGGAAAAATTTTGTCAACCAGATGCACAATTCCATAAGCATCGATAACAGAACAAATAATGCCATATGTTGTGGAACTTTATAACGACGACTACGATGGGCGTTGGATGCCATCGAAAGGGCTATAAGCAAACTGCAGCAACTACGAGAAGCCAGGAAAGGGTACTAGTTCGTAGCCGAATTAGATAGGACAAAATAAATAAAAATGGCGCAAAGTGAGTGACATTATACTGCGCGTTGTGGTAGATTTGTTATAGTTTTATACCCTTCCAGTGCATTAAAAATTTTGTCAAGTATCACTGTTTAATATAATATTGTATCGGAGTTATTGAGGCAAAATTATGGGACTGACCCCTAAAAGCGAAACAAAAGAAATTGTAAAAGGATTCTCTCAAAAATACAGTTAGAGAAACGTTTTCGTCGTTTGGCGATGATGATAGGTTGGTACAAACAATAATTGATAATGTGATGAATAAGCTAAGCGTAAAAATAGAGAGATTAGCTGAGCAATTAGAACGAGAAATTATAATCTTAAAATAAGATTGTTATATGAAGTTAGACAACCTTGAGCAATATACACGACAGGCAAATATACGTGCTTATGGCTTCCTGAGACTTCGAACGAAAATTTAGAAACAACCTTGATAACTTGGTGGAAAACGAGAAAGCAAACATGGCGGTAAAGAGATATTGATCGATGTCATCGGCTCGGACCAGTTCGAGAAGGAATCAATCGTGTGGTGATTATCAGATTTGCAAGTTACGAATATCACACCATGATCATGCAGAAACTGAAAATTTCACCCACAATAAAGTTTACTTTAATGAAGATATTACAAAAAAACGGTACGAAGTCGTTATGGGCACAAGAATGTATGGACCATGAATGGGGTGATAAAAACTCAGTTCAATAATCAGGTGTATTCAGCAACATCTACTGAAGATTTGGAGCGTATGCGGTTAAGGTTGTACAATAAAGATTCTCAGCTGAATTGGTGTCTATGATTAATGGTAGTTGAATAAAATCATTATTTTGTTTATAAATATAAAGTCAATTTAATTTCACGTTTTGGTAATATTAAACTTATTAACTTTGAATTACAAATGTGTTAATTATGTAGGTTTGTCAGGAAAATTACTGTAATATTGCTTTTGAATAATTCTTGTGCATAAATAATACAATTGATCTGTAAAAATGGTGAAAGGATTCAAAATTCTTTGGTTCGTAATTTAGATGAATTGAGAGACCATATATGTATTGATAAATATGATATTTTAGCAATTAGTGAAACGTGCTTGAGAGACGATATACCGAACGAAATCTAAGACTTGCTAGGTTAAAGGTTAATCCGTAATGATCGTATTGATGGAAGAGCAGAAGAAGGAGTAGCTTTTTTAGCTTCGAAACCGTTAGATTTTAATACTTTAACGATTTTTACTACAATTGAACAATTATGGATTAGGCTTAAGGCTAATTCAAATCAATACCTTCTTGGTATAGTGTACAGGTTACCTGATATGATATTTAATCCGATTTTAGAACTATTCGATGACACTCTAGCCAATTCAGGTGGGGATTGCGATGACTTATTCTGAATGAGGATTTATGCTGGATCTAACTAACAGGGACACCACCAAAATGATCACTTGGATTGAAAGCTATAATTTGAAACAAGTCATTACTATGCCGACTAGAATTACAGCGAGTAGTTCAATACTTTTAGATTTAATTATAATTCCTAATGATCGAAAAGTAAATGACCGGGTGCCTTTGACATTGGTTCTACGGACCACCAACTTTTATATTGCACTTTAAATCTTCAAGAACTACAGAATAGTTGTTAATATAAACAATATCACACATTTAAGAATTTGGTGTTGCTAGTTTTTTGATAAATCTTAAATCACGGCCATTGGAACAAATTTTCTACATGAATAGTTTGATGACAAAACTGATTTAATTATAAAATAGTTAATTAATTTTTTTGACAGACATGCAGCTTATACTTACTATAGGTTTACTAACTCAGCGGCTCCTTGGCTTACAGATAATATCTGGATAATGATAAATATTAAGGACAAAGCATTAAAAACGTTTAAAGCTTCTAAAAAGCAGTCACATTGGGTTTATTACAAACTATTGCGAAATTATACATCGCAAGCAATAAGGAATAAAAAGAAAGCTTTTTGGAGTTTGAACTTCGAACTTCTGTTAGTAAAACCTTTTGGAAAAAACTAACTAAATACAATATCATTCTAGATCAGTACCAGATATATCACAATCTCTAAAGGATGCTAATAAAATGAATAAGTTTTTTATTTACTCTGTGCCTGTTAGATGATGATATAAACCCTATTCTTAATTTCTATTGTAACGGGCATTTTTATAGCTTAACATTTTACGCTCCCTTTCTGTTAACGTACTTAAAAATACATCGTTTCTTTGGGATCGCTGTTTGTATAAGGAAATACTTCAGAATAATTCAGATTTGTATGCAATTTAACTCGTAGGTATTACTTTAAAAGTAGATAATTTGAAGATTGATTTTTATTAATAAATAAATTGCAAGGAATGAATTGTAAATTGGATTATTCGTAAATTACTTTTCAACTTATCGGAAATGATAAACCGCTGTAATTAATTATTAGATATGATTGCGGCATTTACGTTTTGGATGTTCCTTATGTTATTAGCGAAGGAGATAATAGTCGACAAGAGTTTATGGTAACAACAAGTTTATATAAACAGATTAGAGTGTAGTTCTGATTACATTTGAAGGAAGTATGCTTTATAGGTAACGTGTTTGATTGACGACAAGTGCGGTTGTAAGGTCATTGACGGACGGTTTTAGTGATGCGCGTTGCTCTACTAATTGCTTTTTGTTGCTTTTCTGTTGGAAATAAAAGGAGTAGAACTTGTCGTGCGTTTTACGGAACATTGACTTAGTGATGCGCGTTGCATTACTAATTGGTTTTTTTTGTTGCTTTTCTGTTAGAAGAAAAGTGGTAGAACTTGTTGTACTCGACCTGCACGTGCGTTTTACGGAACATTGACTTAAAGATACGCGTTGCTTTATTGATTGTGTTTTTTTGTTGATTTGTCTTTTTATATTTGAATTGTGTGTGCGATCTAGTCTTCGTGGTCCTTTTTATCAGAGTAGTGCATACTTTGGATTATCCAAATACAGTTTTAAGCTTGAGTGTTTCAAGAAAAAAACAACGATGATACAGTTGTAGCAGGTTTAGTAGAAAAAAAAAGGTTGCTTCTTATAAACATGTATCTCATTCACATGTAAAGACAGTTGATACGGTAGTTTCGGAATTTTCTAACCCCAAAGAATCTAAAATAGATCATTGTTTGCGCAAATTTTGTTATTCAAAAGCATTAAATTTTTCTTTGTTGCCATAGGTAGCAAATAGAACACCTCACGTTACTGTTAGTTTAATGCATTACATCGTGCCTTGAAGGCTCGTGATTCTAAATTTTTATTACCATTTTTTTTTTCGATTTGTGTTACAAAATATTTCGAAATTATTGTCTCAGGAAATAGAATTAACAAGAAACTTATCAATGCTACATAGTTCCATCAGCATGATAATGTCTGCTGCTAACAATAGTGAAATACGTAGGTGTGATTTGTGTAAAGTGTAAGAAATTCTATCAACACCCTCACAGTCAAGGGTGAAGTGCTTCGTTAGCGCAGGACATCGTGAATCCCACACTTCAATTGCCAGGAAGCGTTACTGAAGGACTTTTGTAAGTTGAACTATTTCCTACTTGTTCTTACTTTAAATATCTATCCGTTGTTTTGCCATATCTTTGTCGTTCGGATACCTTTAACAATAGAATTGCATGCTATTAAGAAACAAAAAAAAAAGAGAAACAAAACAAATTAGTTAGAGTATTTTGAATATTTGGACAGGAAAAAGAAAGAAAAAAAAACAATCAATACTACTGAATTACTCCTATCAATTGTGACTTACCTATTTATTTTTTTGTTAACATTTTGTCTGATTTATGTTTAATTGGTGTGTGAGGAAACGTTTCTGCTACTCCCCAATATTACCTCACTTTGTGATAAAAATTGTTGTAATGCTTTTATCGTGATTATATTATATAGTTTATCTAAACAGTTTTATTTGCATTCTACAAAGTACTGAATAACTTAGACGTTTCATTGCTGCTATGCTTATTCTTTTTTTTTCAGGTTTGCTTAACTAATTTGCTTGCAGGTATTGTTACCGCCGCGCATACATTATATGTCAGTCTGCTTTCTACAACCCCCCCTACTCTCCGATTGAGCCCGGTCATTCCGTGATATCTTTGTGTTACGCACGGCTACGAGCCAACGTAGCATAAATTTGACGCCCATCGTGGCTGCCACGATTAACGTAACACTATTATAACAACACATTATTAGATGATTCTGTTGCAATCAATTTTAGGGAAGTAAATGATGATATTGTTGCTAACGTTATTGAGAAAATCAAAACAAACGCTTAAATTATGCGTGCCTCATATTATTTCATTTCTAACTCATTTAATTAACTATTCTTTAAAAGATGGGGTTTACTATACTAATTGGAAATTGGGTGTGGTAACGCATGTTGTAAAAACAATAACCCTACATAATTAAAAGATTTTCGCACGGGTAGTATTTTGCCGGTATTCTCCAAAATTCTGAAAAAACTAATAGAAATACAGATTCGATCGTACCTTGATTAATATAACATTTTGCAGGAGACGCATCTGGTTATAGATTTGGATATATAGTTGTAGTTCGGCCCATCGTACTGTAATGGACGATATTATAAAGGAAAGAGATAAACATAAGTTAACGCTTCTTTTGTTACTAGATTACAGCAAAGCATTTGATACTTCAAATTTCTCAATTTTAATTGCTGTCCTTTAATATATTGGATTTGATATTACCTGCATTAATCTTTTACCAAATTATTTAAATAATAGGAAACAAGTTGTTAAAATAGATAGTACTACTTCTAGTGTTCAAGTATTGATTTCGGGCGTGCCACAATGATCTGTTCTGGGGTCATTGTTGTATGCTATATACCATAAATATGACTCGGCACCTTAAACACTGTCGTTTGCACCATCATGCTGATGATACATAGATTTACTTATTGTTCTACGCTAAGGATGTTAAGTGGGTCCGTCAAGTTGGCCCCCCCCAGTTGACCGATTTGCTCCAAAACCTAGCACCCGTTTGCTTATAGCTAGCACTAGCTAGCACCAAAGTTGTAGAGCTAGCACCAAAGCCGTTTCAGAAATATGGCCAATTATATTCGGGGGGGGCTAACTTGACGCTAGCCCCCCCCCAGTTGTTTGATTTGCTCCAAAACCTAGCACCATATAGCTTAGAGCTAGCACCAGCTAGCACCCAAATAAGAAAGCTAGCACCTTAAAAACAAGATGGCGGCGATTTTTTAAAGAAATTTTGCCAGCCCCCCCCAGTTGTCCGATTTGTTCCAAAACCTAGCACCCGTTTGCTTATAGCTAGCACTAGCTAGCACCAAAGTTGTAGAGCTAGCACCAAAGCTGTTTCAGAAATATGGCCAATTATATTCGGGGGGGGGCAACTTGACGCTAGCCCCCCCCGTTGTTTGATTTGCTCCAAAACCTAGCACCATGTATCTTAGAGCTAGCACCAGCTAGCACCCAAGTAAGAAAGCTAGCACCTTAAAAACAAGATGGCGGCGATTTTTTAAAAAAAATTTGCCAGCCCCCCCCAGTTGTCCGATTTGCTCCAAAACCTAGCACCATGTAGCTTAGAGCTAGCACCAGCTAGCACCCAAGTAAGAAAGCTAGCACCTTAAAAACAAGATGGCGGCGATTTTTTAAAGAAATTTTGCCAGTCCCCAGTTGTCCGATTTGTTCCAAAACCTAGCACCTGTTTGCTTATAGCTAGCACTAGCTAGCACCAAAGTTGTAGAGCTAGCACCAAAGCTGTTTCAGAAATATGGCCACTTATATTCGGGGGGGGCCAACTTGACGCTAGCCCCCCAGTTGTTCGATTTGCTCCAAAACCTAGCACCATGTAGCTTAGAGCTAGCACCAGCTAGCACCCAAGTAAGAAAGCTAGCACCTTAAAAACAAGATGGCGGCGATTTTTTAAAGAAATTTTGCCAGCCCCCCCCAGTTGTCCGATTTGCTTCAAAACCTACTACCATGTAGCTTAGAGCTAGCACCCAAGTAAGAAAGCTAGCACCTTAAAAACAAGATGGCGGCGATTTTTTAAAGAAATTTTGCCAGCCCCCCCAGTTGTTTGATTTGCTCCAAAACCTAGCACCATATAGCTTAGAGCTAGCACCAGCTAGCACCCAAGTAAGAAAGCTAGCACCTTAAAAATAAGATGGCGGCGATTTTTTAAAGAAATTTTGCCAGCCCCCCCCCAGTTGTTCGATTTGCTCCAAAACCTAGCACCATGTAGCTTAGAGCTAGCACCAGCTAGCACCCAAGTAAGAAAGCTAGCACCTTAAAAACAAGATGGCGGCGATTTTTAAAGAAATTTTGCCAACTCCCCCAGTTGTCCGATTTGTTCCAAAACCTAGCACCATGTTGCTTAGAGCTAGCACCTAGCTAGCACCAAAGTAAGAAAGCTAGCACCTTAAAGCTGTTTCAGACAAGATGGCGGCAATTATATTCAAAGAGGGCCAATAGACGCAGCCCCCAGTTGTTCGATTTGCTCCAAAACCTAGCACCATGTAGCTTAGAGCTAGCACCAGCTAGCAGCCAAGTAAGAAAGCTAGCACCTTAAAAACAAGATGGCGGCGATTTTTAAAGAAATTTTGCCAGCCCCCAGTTGTCCGATTTGCTCCAAAACCTACCACCATGTAGCTTAGAGCTAGCACCAGCTAGCACCCAAGTAAGAAAGCTAGCACCTTAAAAACAAGATGGCGGCGATTTTTAAAGAAATTTTGCCAGTCCCCCAGTTGTCCGATTTGCTCCAAAACCTAGCACCATGTA